>JAZHYW010003044.1:0-19685 GCA_037355805.1 Ixodes ricinus
TCAATCAAAATATAACTATCATTACTTGCATTACGTGGACGATTGTAAAACCGATAAACCGGCACTCCCGCGGCTTTCCGGAAACACGCTGCCACGGCTGAAATAGGCGTGCCCATGCCGCCGATCGGTATGTTCAATATCAAACAGGCTCGGAGAGCCGTTTGATTAAACCGGTAGTTGCCGAACACCGGTCACCCGTTTGTGCGATATGGGCACAGGTTTGAGCCAGCGTGCGTCAACTTTGCTCGAACGAGTGGCCCATTTGATCAGACGAGTGACCGTTGCCAGAAGCGGATGCCCTGTTTGCCAAATAGGTGACGGTTATGGCTCATACAGGGAACCCCTTTGAACCATACAGGCGACCTCTTTGACAAGCTGGTGACCGGTATGGCAAAACTGTTACCGGTATAAACCCGTTTACTTTCATATAAGCGCCAAATGTTTTTTTTTTCAGTAGGGCGTGGAGCCCACATTGTGGTGTTTGGCCACGGAGAGCTGAGGTAGAGCCCCATGGGAGTTTTACGCTGGGCAGCCCGAGTCGGGCATGCCCATGCTTCGCCGCCGTGGAGCCCACATCGTCGCGATTTGGCACCCCGTACGACCGAGGAGGTACCCACTGGCGTTTCACGTGTGCAGCCCAACTCGGGCGTGCCCACGCTTTGCCCGTATCTCCGATAAATCTGTCCCCGCATTGTTGAGGTGGGACCCACGCAGGCATGGCACGGGTTCCTCAAGTTGGCCATGCCGAGACTGCCCCCCCCCCAAGCCCACATTTGCGCTTACTCTGCCCCCACAAAGCCGAAGTGGTACTCACTCCGGTATTGCACGGGCAGCCCAAGTTGTCTTTGCCCGTACTCTGCCCAACAATGCCTTCGCATTTCACTGGTGGGACACACCGCGACACTGCGTGGGCAACCCATATGGGCATGCCCACGCTGCGCTCCACGTGGGACCAACGTTGGTTTCGCAGGGGCTGCCCCAGCCCCCATTGCCCACGTGGGCCCCACGTGAACCCAATTTTTGTGCTACTTAAGTAGCTTGATTTGTTTTTAGGACGATAACACGCGTACGGGAATATTACGAACGCCGTGACCAGTGCCGGGTTGGAAAATTCTTGCTCCTTTTACTCTCTCGTCTCTAGGTGACCTGTTTAAGCGGATTCACCAGGATAGGAGGCGTATATTTATCAGGGAAATAATGAATTCTCAAACAAACTATCAAAACTATCTTTTGCGTACCAAGAAAGTGAGCATGTACCACCAGGGATGACATCGTTGTGCTTTTCTCTGGACAGCACCCATTGGCAGCCTCCAACCACTGCGACTTCGAACGATGCATTCCAAACGCCGGCTATAAAGAACACCCTGACATATTGGATCTTCAGTGGGTAGCGTGGCAGCACAACTACAACCGTGCTAAAAGGGACACTGACAGGGCATTTATACTCGCTAAGTTTTTATTTGTACATGATATATGAGAGCCCAACTGCCCAGAACACAATTTGCGGCTCGAAATTCATTTTTTTTTTGTTCAGCCCGAAAACCACCAATAGAGAACTGGACAGTTTGAGTCGCATTCACTCTCTTCATCGTGATCATGTGCCGTTTTTTATGGTTGTAGACCCAACCACCAAAGATAATCAAAGTCGTGGGCCATCAAAGGCACACACTCAATACTAAAAATATACTGAAAACATGACACCATTTTTATGGCTTCTAAAATATTGGAAATACCTTGACTGAAACCAAAAGAGAGCTCCACAGTCACGTGACTCCTGTAATTATCTCCTCCTCTATAATTCCTTCTTCCTCCCCAGTTCAGTTTCGTCTTCAGTTTCGAGCAGTTGTGTTTTGTTTGTTTTTACTTCATTAAAATATACGTGAGGCTGTAGCAAAATATTGATTGGCTAGTCTTCTGCCACCATAATGGCTCGCCTAACAAAACATTTAAAAAAATTCGGTGGGGTTTCAGTGTCCCTTTAATCGCAACGCTCTTGCACTGCAGATTCTTGGCTGCGTTATTTCCAGAGGTTTGTCTGTTCACGCTCGCTTCAAACGTCGACATTCACGGGCTCCATTATCCTCCTGCGGAAGGAAGTGAGCATCAACCACCAGGCATGACGGGCTGAAAATGTTTAAAACGCTGAGAAGGTCCCGTAATACATCAGGGCTGAGGGTGTATTTTCACTAGGGCATCCTTATAATATTATATAAAAGAGTTGAGTGCAATCGTCGATTTATTTTCAAGTATGCGTTCAAGTCAGTACGCAATAGGTGCTACAATTATCTGCCTCATTTTACTTAAATATTTTTGCCGCTCACTCTCTTTCTGCTGTAGGCATCGGGAAACAAATTTGGCGGTGAGCAAAGTGAGCGTAGTTCTCAAATTCAAATGTTTTTAAAAAGTGTGACTCTATATTTGGTTCTCTCTCGTCGAAATCTACGGGGAACCATCGTAGCTACTACATTATGGACTTATCGTAGAACGTCATCTTCGGATTGCGGAGCCTGCGGTAGCGAGCTCAGTCCGCCTTCAATGTGACGGCTCCCATAAGCAAAGCTACTCTTGCAGGCTCTTGCGTGTGATCTACGAAAGGTCCCTATTGACGTGACCAGCAAGCGTAGCTGCACTACCGAATCATGCGAAAAGGTAGAGAAAGAATAATTTCCTCCGCACAGCTGGCGATTCATGCTTCTGGCGATCTTTGTTGAATCATCTCCCAGGAAGCGAATAAAACGTTTCGGTCTACATATGTTTACCTTTCTGTGTAACGACGTTCTATGATATGTCCGGTACAGAGAGTTCACCGAACGCCATTTCATCAAACATCGCTTCATAGAATAAATGTACACTTAATTGAAAGCCCGTTTATTGATTCGTTTGACACCGTTTTATTGAATTTCACTTTACTGAAATTTCGGAGCACTATTATCGCTTCTGAGTTGCTTCCACCCTGCAGTCAAATCGCGAGAAATAAAATTACTAACCTGGTCACTTCTCCCTAAGTTGTTTGGTTATTGAATCATAAAACATAACAACCCTGTAATTGGTTTGCGAATTACTGGTTTCAGGTAAGATAAGCGCTGTACTGCTGTACTGACCCGCATACTTTATTCCCTAGTAGTTCACGCATAAAATGAACATCTGGAAAGGAATATAACAATTCTTCGCGGCGTCTTTTTGTTTTTATGTATCTATATAGCTCTGTTTTGATTATATCCTAGGAGAATAGGTTCCTTTCTAAGATCATAGGCTGAAAAGCCTGGAGGCTCACGGTTATGTCGATTACAAAAAATAAACAAATGTAGACACGCTTTTTATTTCTGTTTAATGCGACATTGAAATATGTCACTGTTTCAAGGACGCCTTCGTATTTAAAACATAATAAGTATCTTTAAGGACGAGGACATACTCGAAGGGGCGTACCTTCGTCACTGTACCCCATGGTCACAAGTTTCATAAAATATCGAGGCTGTGTTTCCGTTTAATATTGGCCACATCAGGACCACAGTGCTTTAGTTATTACGAAACAAAATGGAAAAGCAAGGTGTAGCGAAGAAAATAAAGTTCTTAATATTAGTTCCTTTTTTTGTAGGAGAACCAAGGTCTGCTATCTTTCTGGTGTTACAACAAAACTATTTCCTAGATCAAAAATGCATACTGCTCCCGTAGGCGGTATTCGATGAAACGGCTTCATACAACGGCGTCCGATGAAATGACGTTCGATAAAATGGCGTTCGATGAAATGGCTTCGATGAAACGGTGTTCGATACAACGTCGTTCGATGAAATGTACTTACTCAAAGCCCAACGAATGGCAGCGGAATGCGGTACCTAACGGAAATACAGTGCATTGTGACATGTCGCAGTTGTCGTGTGAGCAGCAAATTGTGTTAACAAGGAACCGTTAACATAAAATACGGACTGCGTTTCAAAAGCCACATTCGGTAAGCTGACCTCTGAACTCTTAGGTTTCTTCTATCTGAAATGAACCTTTGATATTAGATACATGAATTAAGTAAAGACGCAGCTGCAGCTTTACAATGCTTTCTTGAGTTGCGCTTCGGTGCCCTTTCGAGTTGTATAGACGGGTGGGTATACGATTCGGTCACAGTTGTCAGTATAATCTACTTTGCCTCCAAAACAGATGCGTACTCTCACAAACAGGAGTACATAAATAAATGTTATTGCAATAAAGTGCTAACTTTATTATTTGTGCCAACAATTCATTTTGTGTTGTGTATGTTTTTTTTTTTTATTGAAGCAGGTTGACAAATTATTTGAAGCAACTCGTTGGAACGTTAATACATTGTGAATAGTGAAATTTTCTTATAGAATGCCTGCAGTTTTGCTATCCAAAGTATATTCACTCCTCGCTTACACATATGTCTATAAAGATCGAACACGGGTTAGTTGGGTCACCTTGCGTCGTCCTGGTTGCGAGGTCCGGATGGAGTGATGAACTTCGCTGTGTGAATCTGGGTATTCATTGCGTCGAAGACGAAGTTGCTTCCTTTGCCGCAACGCTACTTAGGAGGAGGAAGGGTACATTTATATAAATCAGTTTACTATTTCCTTAGCGAATACAGGTTACATAAGCGAGAGAGAAAAAGAAAACGCTGTGATGATTGCGTGACTCCAGTGCGGAGTTGCGAAGGAGTTGCTCGGGTGTTAGCTTATCCAAGCTTGGAGTTAGCTGGCTCCAGGTTAAGTTCCTATTACGGAGAAATTGCCGTCTGGGAGCTTCTCGAGCTCCATCAGGAAACTAAACTTATCATAATCGTTATAATGCGTTTATTAGACACCTGCATTCTCGGGGTGGGGGGCCTCAGGGTATAGAAGGGGGAATAAGCGAAGGGACGTAATTGGTGAGGATGATTCGAGGAAACTACTGAACCCGGAGGATCAGAGTTAATCGATGAGTGATGCGTAAATGAGTTTCTCCTTTGTGTTCACGGTGGTGTTCGATTGAGTACAATGCAAAAAGAAGCGGGAGCGTAAGGCGTCTAAGAGGTGGTGGATCGCGGCCTCTCGCTTTTGCGCGCCTTCAGCCCACTACCACAAACGATGGGATAAGTTGGCCGGGACGCCGCACTGTTGACACTTTGAATCGGGGCCGATGTCTTGTGGGCCCGCTGGGTGGTATAACCTTTCCAGCCATACTGGCGTCATCATAGATCTCGTTTGTAGATGGTTTACTGCCACCGGTGTCAATCGTAGAAGGCCGCACGGTATCGATTGAGGGTTGGGCGCTAAGTGTCTGAGCCATATAAAAGGGATCGAAAACATCACTCAAATATCAAAATACGGTGCGAAGGACGACACATGAAACATTCTAAAGTTATGTAATCTTCGTAAACATAAGTGCATAACAGTAGATAGCAACATGTGCCAATCGTGCACACCAAGCGTTACAAAAACTAAAATCCACATACACACACATAAAACGCTATGAGACGCGCGTTTTGTATTACCCTCGCATCAGAAACTTACTTCAGTAAGTATTGTTCCTCCGTCAAAGCACCCGCATCAGTAAACTCACAGGTATTACGAAGTTCGCGGAAACTTGTCCGCTCCACATTGAAACGCCGCGTGGTCTTCTCATTGAGGAGGTAACACGGAGTAATGCTGCGTGGTCAATCGAACTATCATTGGGCGGGCGACAGTGCTGACTCAGGTGGCACCCTAGAGTCTGTCCGGCAAGCGCGACAAAGCGTCCGCGCTGCCGTTCGCGAAACCCTTCCTATTCGTCATTATCACGTCATAGCACTGCAGCGCCAAAGCCCATCTTGATCAATTTTGCCCCGTGAGAACTGCTGTCAGTTAGGACAGAGCAAGTTGTGGTCCGACACGACGTGCACCTTTGTGCCAAAAAGGCAGTTATCGAATGTACCCAGTGCCCAAATTATGTTGAACTCCTCGAGCTCGATCGTAGACCAGAATGTCTGAGATGGAGTAAATTTATGAGAATCGGTTTTTGATGCGTGGGCTCTCTGCGGTAGTCGATCTGTTGCCGCTAAATGCTACTCCTTTTCTTTTGATGTCGTCGAAGCCAATCCTGTCGACAGCGCCACTACAGGTTTGCTGGTTCACCTTGCGACGTCCAGGTTGCCAAGTCCGGATGGGTACAAACTTAGCTGTGTGAAGATGGGTTGCAATTGCGTCGGAGACGAAGCTGCTTCTCCTGGTCGCGACGACTAATTAGGTAGGAGGGAAGGGGACTTCTTTATATATAATGTAATACTTCCCTAGTCAATAAAAATGCATAATCAAAACAAAAATGCAAAGCTTGTTCTCCCAGTACGTGATAGGAAATTAGGTTATTGGATGCTAGCTTTAAATCTCGGGAGTTAGCTGGCTCGAGGAAATAAGTTCCGATATTAGATACGGAATGTTTGCGAGAATACCTGAACAACTTCTGTCCACAATTTATATATATTTCTGTTTATATCTTTGAATAAAAAAGAAGTCGCCAATTATCCGTAGGAACTTGTTAAAAATTGATATAAGTTAGATAAGAGATCTAAAAACCGGATCTACACTTTTATATACTACGTGTATAAATTGTTGTTAATTATATATTTTCATAAGGCAACTTAGATTGCGCTGGAGTAATCACCCATATTTAAACGTTTTAGAGCTAGCTTGCATTGGACCGTAACTCTAACCACGCGAGGTTAAGAGTTTTATAGACAATACGTTGTTTGAAATTTGACGATTAATTTTGTAAACTCGATTTACCATCGAGATAGAAGAGTGGACACTCCAATAAGCTCCTTCAAGAAGTCAATATAACTATTTAGTCTAAAAAGTCATCTCATAAAAAAACGCGTGTATCCTCCAGCATTACGCCCATTAAAACTGTTATAGGATAATTAAGAACTCCTTTCACTTCCATACCGTAAGTTTTGGTCATCAGTCGAACTCACCCATGACATTTTCAAGAGTTGCATAAACTCGTTTGAAAGCTGGTTGCATTACGTAACACCGGAAACCACAGCGCGTTGCGTCAAAGAGCTTAAAAGTTCAAATGTCACAACAGAGCAAGTTAAACCCGCGGATAAATTACGACTGATTCTACGGTGCGCCCATAAACGTTTGTTCGCTTAAACCAGTCGTGGTAGCTCCCTTTTGAAGAAACAAGTTTTTAAAGTTTAAAATCAGGATTTAGCGCGAGAAGTCACAGGTGTATTGAAAAACATGACGCTACGCTTCAGCATTTTTATATATGCCACCACCGCCGCAGTGGGTAAGTCTACAAACCATTGTTAATTCAAGAGGTGATAAAATTTGCAAAATTAAACGATAATTATTAAATTTTAGATTTAGTACACTTGAACTGAGTGAAAAATAATAGATGTTCAACACTAAGCTTGCCATTGCCTTAAGCCTCACGCGCATTATGTAACTGCGAATATTATACAAAGAGAAAAAGGCTGATATAGTAAGAACATCGAAATAGGAACCCCAAATGCTCAAGGAAAAAACAGTCCTCGTTTCGCGATGAATACCTCATCGCGAAACGAGGACTGTTATTTCCCTTCACACTCGGATGAATCTTTTCGATATTCTGACTATACCAGCCTTGTTTCTAATAATTGATTCGAGGACTAATACTAGAAGTAATTCATTCGCGCTCCAACTAGAACGCCTGTTTCGTGTCACCATGCTAAACACCATGGCCAGAATTTCTAAATTCGAATTTAAAACCGTAATATTATCGTCTTTGTTTATAAAGAACATTCATACATTCAAAAGCCAAATAAAAACGTCCCGCATCTTTTCTTCCAAACACGTGTTATAACGCAAATTTTCTTGAAGGTACACTTAGCCGTCGGAGTAATCACAGGATCAACAATCCAGGAAGGCACACACGACCACACGGACTCGCAGTATGAGTGCGGGCGGCGTCAAAACGTAACCGGTATTTCTGAAAGAATCATCAATGGTACTGAGGCTTCCATCGAACACTGGCCATGGATGGTGGGAATCTATGACTCATGCGACAACTTAGTATGCGGAGGGAGCTTAATTAGCAAGGAATATGTAGTGACCGCAGCACATTGCTTTGGGTAAGAGCATTTTAGTTATCAATTTTTATCGAAAAGTTGTTTTTTTGCGCTTTTTGCTGTTATTTGTAAATTAGTCATCGCAATACTGAAATATCAATTTGTTGTGTGTAATGGTGCCGCCGGGTGTTATAAGCTAAGGGCGATAAAATCAGACCAAATCTCTGTGTAGTTGTTGAAAAACGTAATTTATTATGATCAACACGCCTAGCGTGGTGGCCACACTTGGCGTGGAGGGTGGAGGAAGAGGGAGAGTGATGTGGGGTGACGATGTTTAAAGGAGGGTGAGAGAAAGGGTAAGAGTGAGGTGGGGTAACGATGGTTAAATTAGCCACTCAAACACGGAATACCGAGAGGTATACGATGAGGCATGAATGCAGTTCCTTTGCGTCACTGAGCACTCCGGTTGTCCTGTCCATTCACTGCACGTAGTTGGCCGGAGTTCGGGTGGCAGTGTCGCAAGCGCTTCCAAGCGTTCTCGCGAGACCCCGGAGCAGTCCCACGTTAAGTGAGGACCGGTCGCCGGGACGCCGCATTGTTGGAAGTTATGGTCCGTTTCTGGGATCGGCGGGGTTGGTGGGCTTGAAGAAGCGGGCTCGCAAAACCGGTGTCATTAGGGTCATGGTTTGCAGCCGTCTGAGTGCCATCCGTTCCCACCGGGAAAAAACCCTGCGAGATCGGGCGAGGGTCGGCAAGCAGGAGTGCGGATAGCCGGGCTTTTCGAGCGAGTCGCTCTCTTCGTTTAATCTCGAGAAAGTATATTTTTTGTTCTTGATGGACAAGCAAAGGAATGAGGCCTGTTGAGGGCAATTTAACAGCATGTAGCTGCGCTGTCGCGGCCTCGTCCGCACGCTCGTTTTCCGGAATCTTCTCGTGCCCGGGAATCCACGCGATCGCCACTGTCTGGTGGGCTTGCGTGGATCGGACACAGTTTCGGATAATCTATACAATACAATATACAATACAATTTTTTTTTTTCAAATTGAATTTCGCTCAACACCCACATAAGCCGATGAGGCTTGTGCGTGGGACGCGACAGGTCAATACAGATTCCTTCAATTGTGTAACACATTCTGTTTGAATATATTACGCCCTAGACACTGTGACTCATACTATGAGTTAAAACGAATTATACATAGAAAGGTTTGATTAGGCATAGATCCATGAATATATAAAAATAACACAATAACAGGTGGAACTAACCCAATTTAGCAGTACAATTCTACAGCTTTCCCTCGGTCCATATCTACAAAAAAAAGAAGAAAACTCAGATTGCAATATATGCGTAGTCTGGGTTGAAGGAGAGGTCATTTTTAATCTATCCCATATGAATCATTATTTTTTTCTACTGCGCATTGATCCATTGTCGTGTTAGTTTCTTAATGGCACAGGGATTTTTACATCCAATCAGATCATCGGGCAATTCGTTAAAATTTTCGGCACATAATACATTCTTGTAGCCTCACCATATTTCGTGCTTATTAATGGTACAGAATATTTCCTGTTAGGACGCAGCGTTCTTTCCTTAATAATTTATTTTTTATGACAACTTTTGAAAATCATTTCTTGTTATTATATCATATTTCAACTGATCACTAAAGCATAGTACTCCCAATTCTTTCCACGTATACTCTGTATAATTGCTTTCTCCACTTCGGTAACAAATCTTTCTAAGTATCTTTTTTTGAAGAGTTTCTATTTTTGTTTGTAGATATTGAGCACAGTGTCCATAAACCGTTATTCCATGTTGTATTACGGATTTTCCTAGTGAATTATAAATCATTCGAAGTACAGAATGCGGAGACTATATCTTGGATGTGAAATATATGAGCCGTCAGTACTCTTAATTTTTATACACTTGTTCAACATGAATATTCCATTTAAGATGGTTGTCTATGTGCATCCCAAGGTGTTTGACATTTTCTGCGTACTCTATTGCTGTGCATGAACAGTTAATACAGTTTTATTCGTGCATTTTAGTGGGTAATTCAGCTAATCGTTTTTTCTCGGGTCTCATAAGCTACTATTATTTGGATTTTTGAGGTGTTTTTACATCAATCTGATTTTTACGGTACCACTGAAGAATATTATGGATATCCTCCTGTATTTCCCTAACGGCAATCTCATAATTTCTGTGGGCTAATACAATTACTGTATCGTCTGCAAACTGAAATAATTTACTTGTTAGTTTGACTTGCGCAATCTTAATTCACGTGTATAGATTAAAAAGAAGAGGACCTAGTACCGTTCCCTGGTGTACACTTTATTTAACCTTCATTGCTGTACTGTTTTTCGTCCCTAGTCGCACTACCTGATATCTATCCAGAAGATAATTTTAACACAAGTCATTTGCCCTACCTTGAATCCCTATGCTGTACAACCTATCTAACAATATAGAATGATTTATTGTTTCAAGGCCCAGTGTAAAATCTATGAATTACGCTAATACAAATTTACCATTATCTAGATTTTCATAAACATAATCAAAAAAAGTCCTTTAAAGGATCAGAAGTCCCTATATTTTCTCTAAATCCATGTGTGTATGAATTAATATGTCATTCTTCGCTATAAATGTTTGGCATTATTTTATTTAGGTAATTTTTCAAATATATAATTAATTACCGAAAGTATACATACAGGTCGATAATTCAAGGAATTTATTTTTCTCGCCTTTCTTATATACAGGCCTGACAACGGCTATCTTTAGCTTTTTGGGAATGACGCCCCCGAGAAAATACTAGTTATATAGTTGAAGGAGCATTGGTTTTAATATATGGACGTGCTTCTTAATATCTCTTGCCCTTATTTGGTCTAACCCCACTGCTTTACTTGTTTTGATTTGATTCACGATTTCAATTAGGTCATTCTCCGACATGTCTGGAAGAAAAATTGAGTTGTTCATTCTGATTTGATTAGTTTGCCTTTCTGTTGAGCCACAACAAAGACTCTCAATGGAGTGTTACATATTCTATATTGAATCCGTTTGGCAATCGCTTCCATATCACAATTATAACCGAAATTAGTTTTGATTGTGTCCTCAATCGATTTCTTTTTCTTTTCGGCCCAACAGTTGATTTACGAGTGACCAGCACTGTGCTGTATCTTTAGTTTTTAAAAATTTCGTCCAGTAATAATTTCTTTTTCGCACTTCTTACGAGGAGGTTACTTTGTTCCTAATAGCACGATGTTCATTTTTATACTTTACATTGTTCGGAAAGCGCTTTAAGAGCTGCCATGCCTTCGTTTTTTCTTTGATCAGATCATCAATCTCTTTAGTTATCCAATCATTCTGTAGTTTGCGTTTCGTTATATTACTTTTTAGTTGATTTTTCGTATATCTGATCAAATATATCTATAAGACTGTCATTATAGTTTTTCTGGATCCTGTTCCTTAGCAATTTCATTCCAGTTCACTTCCTGTATGTACATATCAACTTTCCTATTATTAATAAAGAAATTCTCAGCATATTCTTTTCTTCCATCCCTAAAGAACTTCGAAATGGTCACTGCTACGAAATAATGATCTGCTACTTTTCAGTAATTACTTGTCCTTCAGATTTACCTTCTTTCGTCCGTGTATGTATGTGGTCTATACACCATTGGGTTAATTTTCGTCCGGATACTTCTTCCTTGTGAAATCCTGTATCATTGGTTCCAAGCCGGATAATACTAAGCTATTAAGGTAGTTATTTGTCATCGTATTCAAACTATGAATGTCTATGTTTATATCCAGGGTGTCGAACCGGAACCGAACCGAACCGAAAAACCGGAACCGAACCGGTATTTTTTTTCGAAACTGAACCCGAACCCGAACCGTTATATTGTTATCGCGATGAACCCGAACCGGAACTGAACCGGAAAAAAATTACGGTCACCGGCTCATGTCAAAACGGTTCGGCCACGCGCTGTTGACAATGAATGTGCTATCAATGCCATTTGTTTTTTAAGTGCCGTCAACTGACACACACCTCGCTTACATATTTTTCTTCTCCACTCAGGGTCTTGGGAATATATACGCTGCATCCATGAGATCTTGCAAACGCTGCATCCATGAATCACTGCCATAGGAGACCTGTATTGCGCTGGTCCGCGGCTTCCACGGAGAAAAAAGAGAATTGGAAGGCTGTGCAAAAAAAAAAAACTTGCGTCACGCGTGATTTCGTTTTTCTACAATCTCGTAAATCCTAGAAAATGCTGCTGTATGTGCTCATTTCATAACACGTTTCTAGAACGCGCGAGTTCTTGAAGCTTGCTTCCATCGGAATGAGAAAAGAAAAGGCTGTAGGGTTTGATAATGTTTGACGGAGAAAGTAAATTTTATTTACAGTTGAAATGAGCATTCATGAATTATATCTGCTCTTCGCATGTCCCACAACCACCGGTCAGAGTATATCGAGCTATGAAATGTCAAGATTTACATGCCGTATTTTTCGTACCGGAAACTCGATAAATGCGGGGAAAAAACAGGGATACAAACCCTAGTCGCTCGCGGAGAAGCGTAGCTGCGCGCACTTTCGAATTTGATAAAGGATCTGCCGAGCTTCCTGTTGCTTCGTCGCCTGCCCAGCGTAGTCATGGGACTCAAGCGGGCGCGTGCGCTCAAACCAACGCTCAGCAGACGTTGGAGTTAGTCGCCCGTGACAGACAGCCCTGTCATCAAACAGTCGTTGTTTGCCGCTTGCATTGGCTACAGGCTTTTATAAACGTTATGCACTACTAGTTTCCGACGATGTGTCCCGTTTCGTATGTGCTGATTTCAGATATTTTATTTGTAATTATTTTGATGTTGCAATTTGTCATTTATAGTTTCCGACCGGTTCGCGAACCGGTTCAGCACGAACCGGTTCGCGAACCGGTTCGTGGATCGGATTAATTGAACGGAACTGAACCGGAACAAAATAAATTTACCTGAACCTGAACCGTAACCGAACCCGTATTTTTTCGGTTGGACACACTGGTTTATATCACCAGCAATAATTATATCATTCTCTTTATTCTCATTTAACCATTTATTTAGTTCGTCTATAAAATCACCTACATTTCCTTGGGGCGCTCGATAGAGGCCTAATACAGAGAATAATTTTTTGTTCTTATCTAATTCAACGTGAAGAGCCTCTGTTGAGGGAAATTTAATTTTTTTGTATTTGATGATTTTAAGTTTATTATTAATCATGACCATAACTCCACCTCCTCTTCGACCGTCTCTACTATGAAAAACCACATCGAAATTTTCAAGAAAAAACAATGTTTCTTCTTCTGTTTTGATATTAGTTTCTGAAAAAACAATAACATCTAGCTTATCAAGATAGGGCTCCACCCGACTGTTTATTTCATTCCAATGCTTTTTAAGACTACGAACATTTACATGCAACAAAACAAAAGAACACTCATCAATAGTAGTGGTTACACTTTCCCACCACTTCTCAAGGGATGAATATGTCTGTCTTCCATCCATTTTCAATTTACTTTATTTTATCAAGATCACTCCGTGTTGCGATACGAATTGCCCGATCCCCGTCCTTTTTTCTTACGTAAGTGCAACCGCCTCTGTGCCACGTGTATCGATAATCAAGTTCCTTAGCTTTTCCTCTGGCATCAAAGAAGAGCTTTTTGTTTGTTTCCGTCAAGTTTTCTTGTAAGTAAATGTTATCGCCTGAGTCATCCGATCGGAGCTTCCTCTTATTGTTTAGCCATTCGTCTCGGATGGTTCGGTTCATGAATCTTATCATTATCGGGGGCGTTTTTCCTTTCCTTGTTGGAATACGGTGAATGGCTGCCACGTCCTCTTTTTTTAGCCGCGTTACCTGCAGTTTGTCCGCGACACTACCGAGCTTTTCAATTAGGTTCTCGTTTTCAGTGGCAAGGATGCCATGAACTTCAAGGTTGTTTAGCCTGCCGTATTGCTCAAGGTTGTTGAGGTCTTGTTTAAGTTTTTTTATTTCTTCGTCTTTTGGTTGAGTCTCTTCAATCTTGATTACTCTCTGTTTGATATCTGCAATTTCTTTTTCTTGCACTGTTAGCTTTTTCATAGCTTCGTCATATCTGTCCGACATTCTTTGGACCTTTCTTTCGATTTCTTGCACTGTTTCCTTTACGCTGGTCAAATCATCGACCTTCTTTTCTAGGGGTCCAAGAACCGTTAGCATTTGCGCGATTTTTGCTAACTTCTTGTGAATGTCATGCTCACCTTCCGATACGTTCGTTTGCGCGTCGCTTGGTTTGGATCGCGTTTTCGAAATGCGACATGTTTGACACACCCAGTTTTCTCTCAAGCTAATTGATTGTTTTTTCTCTTTGACACTACTCTTGGGCACACCGGAACAGTTCCCTAGGTGGTATCCGAATCGACATTCAGTACATTGCATATCCTTCCCATCTCCTTCCAATTTTTTGTTACAGTTCAAACAGACATCAGCAGTTTCATCATCTGAAGACATTTACAATGTTCAACACACAACTCGCAGTCAGCGGCAGCAGCAGGTATCGTTAGGTAAAGGTATCGGTGTTTTATGATAAATTCTTACCTGAAAAAGTTCAATGCGTTACGCTTTGTCGTGGTTCCTGCCGCTGACTGCGATGGTTGTGTGGCGGGATGCTTCTTTTAACCCCTTGATGACGTTCGTTGTCACGTGACTGATCGGTTGTTCGTGTTGCTGACCAGTCCTCAGTCACAAGCCCGTCGTAGTTATCAGTCCGGTGTTTGCGAGATGACGTGACTGGTCCGTGACTGAAGAGATGATCCGTCGGGCCTTGGTTGCAGCTTGGTCTTCGGTAGCAAACCGTCCGATTATCAGTGCCGTCGGGCTCTGAAAAAGTTCAATGCGTTACGCTCTGGCGTGGTTCCTTCCATTCTGGCGTGGTCCCTCCCATTCTGGTGCGGTGGTGCGGAAAAAACTGCTAGGGCAGGCAGGTGAGTTTGGGACTTACTACATTTCTCTTGTTGGCCTGGAGTTGGCCGCTCGTCGTTGCGGCGGCGGTGTAATCGCTCGTTTCGGGCACTCGTTGCTGGTGGCCACCTGTTCTGCGCCGCAGTTCACGCACTTCGGGTCCCTCCGCTCATCCTTCAAAACCGTCGTGCTTGGAGTAGACACTTTCCACAGCGGTCAGAGCCTCTGAGATCACACGTCCATCTTGTGTTCTATCGTGTGACACCGGAAGCAAACCGGGGGATGCAGGCGGCACTCGAACAGATTGAGCACTTCACAGGTTTCCCTCACTATCGCGGGAAGAATTTTGCCTTCAGAACGTCACGAGGATGGTAATCCGCTTTCGCCGATGTGCCTCGCTGCTTCAACTTCGTTATTCCTACGGTCCATGTCGTCTTCCCAAAGTGACTCAGCAGTCACGTGTTTTTCTTTATGGGACAGGGTAAATAACTCCTCGGTAGAGCCGGTACAAGACTGTGTTGGGGTGTTTCCTTTCCTTTCCTTATTACTCTGACCTGCACAAGCTTCTTCATGATGTGAAGGTCCCATGTAGTAATGGCAATAACATTTTGTTTTATTTCAATGAGTGTCATTTACAGTCTGAAGATTAGCCAGCCCGAAACGTAAGACTTATCTCTGCTGTAGAGGAGCAATTTATTCATTGCAGTACGATAATGCTGCATTGGCTAAGGCGTAGTGCGGTACGATACTCATATTGTCGATTTTGGCCTGCTTGACGTCTTGGCAGTATACCTGGGGCCTCAGCTGGACATCTGAAAAGAATGTCAGTGAGATTTCTGACCGCCGCGATTGGCCAGCGACGCGCTTGATCTTGGTGTTGGCCAATCGTGGCCCATCAAAACGTCGACGACTTTGCAGCCAGTCATGTTTTCCTCAGTGGGGCGCCGAGAGTACTCACTCTTAGTTGGTCCAATTCCTCCGCATTACGCGGCACAGCTGGCGACTGCGTTTCATGCGATGTGGGGTGTTCCATCTCCAGGGATACCGCGCTCCGTGTCTCAATTTACACCGCATCATGCGTCTTGTTCCCACGCCTGCTGAGGTAGGCTGCCGTAAACTTGTAGAAGCGACGTGCACTGCTTCACCAGCTTGTTTAGTGGCTCCAGGAATGGCAGGTTCCGCTCAATTGTAGATGCTCGTACACTGAATGTAGTGCTTTCTATCCTGAAGTGGTGGTGTCTCCGGTTGTCCGTATGGCGGTGGAAGGCTTTTTCGTTACAATCTGAAGGAAAATAAGCGAAATATGGGAGTAATTCGCTTGTCCTCTAGCGCAATCCCACGTGGGAGTGTGGCATACTGTCACGAATGACGAGGTGACAAACAAAGAATAACTGAGTAAACTGAAACGTTTAATGGGGCGAACTTGTGCCCTAAAAAGAAAAAAGGAATCAGAAAGATAACAGCAGAGCGTCGATGGGCGTCGGAGTCGGCGAAAGAGCAGGAGTCGAACGCTGGGGCGAAACTGACTGTGGCTCGCTACGCTGAAGCCCCTTATGTACACGCGTGAGTTTCTGGAATAATCGGCGCAGGAAAGTTCGACGCGTAGAACATTCGCACCTCGAACAATCACCAGGATTCTCGAATTTGCCATGAACACAAAAATGCAGGGATAAACAAAAGACACGTCGCTCCCAGGAATCGAACCCTGCCTTTTCGCGTGGGAGGCAGGTACGATAACCGTTAGGCTACGCGCGCGCTGCCTGCTCGGCCAGCTGCGCGCGCGGCATACTCTCTCTCAGGCTCGAGCTTTTGGAGAGTCCAAGATAATAATTAAACACTGACACTTTTCAGTACTGAAGTTATTACGTGGACATACGGGAGTATTCTTTCACATCCACCTGGGAGTTTTTACGTGAACCCACGGGTGTATCCTTCTCACGTAAGCCGGGGCGTTCTTATGTGGACACACGAGAGTATTCTTTAAAACACATCTCTGAGTTTTTAAGAGGACCCGCGGGAATATTTTTTCGCATTCATCTTAGAATTTTTTATGGCAATATTTTAATTATTTTTCTTGCAACATTTAAATGACTGTTTTAGTCAGGAAGTGTTCAAGGAAAGGGATAAGTAAGTAGTATTATGCACGCAATAAAATTAATTTCTCGCATCATGCCTGTAAAATCAAAGAGCATCATCGCTAAAAGCAAATACGGATGAGTGAAGGAACAGCAAACACAGAATGTGAGAACTTTTACATTTTTATTTTGCGAAGTCAGGACACTAACTACCCGCTGATATAACACCCTTCTACAAACTGCAGAAAGTGCAATTTTTGCAATTAACAATCGCACTCAACGGACGTCTTGATGGGCTGCAAAGATAGCAGCACTTTTCACCCCATAAGGACAATGAATCTTCCTAACTACGTACGTTAAAACAATAGTGAGTGGGATTCACTTTTTTCAGTATATACTTTTATATATATACCTTTATCTTTCTATAAAGATAAAGGTATAAAGGCATTTCTGAAATGTACCTTTATTTTTCTCAAATAGAAATATGGTAGTGGCTTCCGCTCCAAAATTGCACTAAATATTGTTGGAACGTTTAAGTGGTTCGTGGTAAGCCACATCCTTGGCAAGAGGAAATCAAAGACGACGAAGTGAAAAAAGAAGATTGAGAGCTCGTGCGGCGAATCAACATGGGAACGACACGTCAGATCGCATCGCTTGCAGCTTGTAGATAGTGTAAATAAAAGTGTGCTTGAACGTAATTATCGACGACTACCAGAGATCCCTACGTTGGTGCCGAAACCCGAGAGGAACGACTGAACGAAGGGAACCTGGTGGTTTACAGCAACTTTCCATCAAGCCAAGCCAGAACGATCCACGATCCTGGACGTCCTCAAGAAGAACTCGAAGACGTATTAGATGCAAGTGACACGACTTATTGGTGAGGCCGACGCGTTACTACTCTTAGCTACGCCGAAGCGTCAACGACCTTGAGGTTCTAATCGAGCGTATTGATCTGGACCGCGACCAACTGATCGACGTGGACGCGCAATTGGACCTCTGATCACGGGGCAAGATGCAGAAGGAGAGTTCACTCATAGGATCGAGTATTCGGACAAGATCGTCACGTACCTCACCAAACTCAAACAAAGGATGAAGAGCGTGGAGGTGCAGCCACCCAACAAGGGGACAATCAAACGAAGATCGGAACGAGGATCTTTGGTGACATCGAAGATCAAACTCCCAAAATTGAAACTAATCCAATTCAACGGGCACCTAAAGGACTGGCAACCCTGCTTGCAGCAATTTGATACCGCCAGTCATCAAAATCCGGAACTCACGCCATCAGAAAAGTTCGCAACTATCTGCGATCAGCGCTGACCGGCGATGGAGCAGCCGCCATCGGTGGATTACAGCCGACCGCTAAGTGTTACGCGGACGCCATTGAGCTCCTGCAGCAGCGGTTCGGGAAGCAAGAGACGCTTATCCAGGACCACGTGGAAGATCTAATGGACATACAGCCAGTGCCACCGCAACGGAACATCCGAGCCCTGCGGCGTTTGTACGACACTCTACAAGCGCACATTAGAGATCTTAGAGCGTCAGGGGTGGGCGAAGGGCGTATGGGGCATATGCTCTACACGGTTATTTTGCGAGTGCTGCCGAGAGACATCACTTTCGATTTTGACCGGAAGATGCTGGAGAGGAGACCGGCAATGCCAGCGCCGCGAGGACATCAATGACAGACACCAGTTTGGAATCCGTCCCACAGCAAGTCCACCTGAGGGGCTCTACGGTCTCTCCTCGACTCTCTACGCCATCAAGGTGGAGAGCCGCGAAAAGTACGTCAAAACACCAGCTGGAAGACGTCGTTGGTAAGCCCACTCCTCCTTGTTTGACGTACGATTCTAGTGAAGAGGTCAACGTTCAACGCTCAGACTCGCAGCTCTACCGCGGCGGCCTTGCACGGCAGCGTGGACGGCTTAGAAGTGCTTCCTTTGCAAATCAAAAGCGCACAGAACACCGGAATGTAACGCAAGAATCGGGCTAACGGAGAAGGAGCGCAGGTTGCGAGCAGACCGGAGGTGCTTCCGCTCACGAAAGCAAATCACATGGCAAGATTATGTCGAGGAGCGCCCAGATGTGGCAAATGTCAAGCTGGCACCAGTGCCGTACCAGCTAGCTTTTGAGTGGAGGAGGAGGGGGCGAAACCAGACCCCGCCCCCCCTCCTCCGGTCGCATATTTTTAGTAGTGCTGGGCCGAACTTTTGCCAAATCGAAAATTCGGCACCGAATCTTGGGATTCGGCGGAACCGAACTTTTGTCGAACTTTTCTAAAGACTCAGCCAAGAATAGGCAAAAATACACTCTAACGAGACCTAACCAGGTGTCGAACCGAAATGTTTTAATGCGAATATTAATGCGAATAGCATTCTTTGGATACTTCACGCACTTTTCGTCTATGTATCTATGTATCTATCTATCTATCTATCTATCTGGCTATCTAACCTCTTACGCCGCGGGTCGATAAATAAATAAAAAAGACCGGCGCCGGCTGGGATTCGAACCGTTGACCCTTTGATCAGCAGGCAGACGCGCTAACCACAGAGCTATGAAGGCAGTCATTCACCGCACTCTAAACATTTGTTTATATCTTTAATATAGGACGCGCTTACAGCGCTGTCACAGCTTCTGGTGCGCGCGTTCAACTAATGCAGC
>JAZHYW010003045.1:0-129000 GCA_037355805.1 Ixodes ricinus
TTAAATCTATTAGATTTATTAGAGAACAATCAAACATAATTTGATTGTTCTCGGGATTGACGGGCATGATAATTTTGCAGGCTCAATTGCTTGCGGTTTCGTTCACAGAAATATCACGCATTTTAAATTTAAATCAGACTGAAGCGATCTATGAATCAATTGAAAATGAAGGCCCTATGAAATAAAGCACCTACGTATAAAGTCTATGGTATCTTCGTAAACCTTGAGTTCATATCGGATATGACAAAACCATGGGAACAAATGTTTTGCTTTTCATTGTGTTATCAGCTCGAGCACAGTGATCACTTTTAAAACCATGTCGACGTCACATAAAAAGGCAGTGCTTTCTTTTCCATTTCGCGGAAATTGTTTCTCATGTATTTTCGATGTTCTGCGGCTCCGTCTACATCAGCACGAATGAAGCTAAAATGTGATGGTTTTGACAATGCTATGCCGCACTTCAAATCTTCGACTCTGAGTTCAAGACTGGGGGCTTGCACACTGTAGAAGCAGTATTTATGCACGTGGCGAGTTCTCACTGAACGGAGATAAACCCGTCAAAAGTTTGCTGTAGAAATGTTAATGTTAATTTTTATCTTGTATTCTTAGCTCTTTTTATAATATACTTCTCGGTCACTTATTCATTTAAAGCCTTTAAGTGGCAGAAGCTGTCGTGGACAACTCAAGAACAAGTCATACTGCGAACTTGATAATGAAAGTCGATTTATTTCCTAACTTAGCTTTTTTAGCGTCAAGAGGCTCTGTCAACAAAATGTCACCCGCCATTCTGAAACCGCCTGGGGTACTTGCTTCGGATCTCTCAGGTTAGACATTTAAGGAAGTAAAAAAATCACGCATTTGTCGTAATATGTGTCTTTCATGTAAACTACCTCTTCTAGTAGAAATTGGTAAAGTACCTGAGAAATCTATGGCTGTAAAAGGCAGATAGACATTTGTGATTTCTGCTAAAGAACGATTACCAGCGAGTAGAAATCAAGTTCCTTTTTCTTTTTACTCCAAGGCAACCATGAGCGCCTAAAATTTAGTTTTTGTATATCATCAAGGCATCAATGAAAACAAAAGCAAAAAAGGTTTCATGTTTATCTGATATGTGTCAGCGACTTTGTTGCTGGAGAAGCAGCATCCGCAATACTTAAGTTTAAGCTAAAAGTAAAACAAATATCACAGCCGTAAATGACTAAATGAAAAATCAGTTGGATAGTTTTAAGGCGTAAAAACGCATAAGAAACCAAAAATATATCTGCGCAGCACTTCATTCATTGCCGTCTGCAAAAGCCGTGGCCTCCACAAAAACGCAAACGATTCCCATGGGTGTGCTACCGTTGGCGTAGCCACAATAAGGAGTGCTATTGGCCCGATACAGTTCACACTTGGTGGAGCTTCGGTCTGTTTCTTTGGGAGGAAATAAAAAAGATGACTGCAAGATAAAGCGGTTCACCGCACAGATGACCGTCCATTTTCACGAACGACAACAGAAGAGGCCGCCAGGCGCTAAGAAGAGGGACGGCACCATTTGGAGAGACGGAAAGAGGAGTCTTTACCCGGCGTTGCCAACACACCGCACGTTTTGTTCCTGCATTCAGCGGAATGGCGGAGGAGCCCGCTATCAAGCTGTGATTATCATCGCCGCAGTTTTTTTTTTGTTACTTTTGAAAACGTAAACGAAATGAAACAAGAAAAGAAGTGACAAAGCTGTACAAGAATAAACATTGTGCGCAAACTACTGAGACGCCGCAGTTTCCCATTCCGAAAGCTCGTCTGCTCCCTAAGACGGTACGTGCCGGGAAGAAAAGGTTTCGGTTTTATGGGGAAAGGTGTGAACGTGAGGTGGAATGAGATGGTAAAGAGGGAAAAACGGTTGGACGTGGAAGCCAAAGTTGAACTAGTCAAATTGAAAGCAAAAAAAATAATGTTTTTTTATTTTTTTTATTTGAGGTGTTATTCATCTGTCGTGTGCCTCACGAGGTTCTTTTTCTGCTGCTTCCGTTCATACGATAGGCGGCAATACCCGAAAGATGCGAAGCTTGTTTAAATATTGAATCGACTGCATTTCTTTGTCCGCACGCGTCGTCTGTGTAGGGGTAGAGTTCCACCAAGGTAGCTCTATTCAATCTTAAATATGCTTTCATTAATATGTTTCTAAGGACTTTCTACGACATTTTTTATCTTGTCTGCGATATGTTTTCGCCTTTGTCATTCTGCGAGTCTCGAAACAAGAATCCATTTTTAGTACAAGCGCACAGCTGGGAGTTTTTTTATTCAAGTAGTTTAAGATTATGCAAGATATACACCGAAATGCACTTTATGCGCATTCAGTTACCAGAATGCTGCACTTCAAGCCAGCCGTCTGTCCATTTTACTTTATTTTTTTTGTTTTGAGTTACAGAACAGCAGATTTAAGAAACGCATCGGAAAGTGGCTAAACTTGTTTATGTGTTTTCATTTCAAGCTTTTAAAGTGGCTCGTCTGCACGTATCCGTTAGAAATTGCTCTGACGAGGGGACTGCACAAAGGACCAAACTGTAAAGTAACACTCGTTCCACGTACCCTTGCGCACTCTCAGCATATGTCTCATTTGTTCTTCCTGATTTTAATTTTCAAAAACGTTAATGAACGATTGAAGACTGACCGGGCAAAAATTTGGCCACTAAACTAACGAAACAGAATATTATGGAGCGCGCTTTGTTTTAGCGTCATATTTGGTGTATCTGTTTATAAAATTCAGTAGTTTGTTTAGAAAGACAGAAAGAAAAAGAAAGAAAGAGAGAGAGAGCGAAAGAAATAAAGAATGATAAAATAGAGAGGAAAAGAGATGAATAAGCCAAACTCTCTTGACAAAAACAAACGTTTGGGTATTTTTTTAGCGTATAAGGCGTCCAGCAACCTCCTAGCCCTTAGCTACTTGCCCTAACCTAACCTAACTTGACGTCTAAATTTCTCTACTAGGTGCAGAGACTGACTTCTAACCAGTCTCTACTTTTGTATGTCGCATTTTAGTACACACATCTTTTTCTTTGGTTTACACCTCTTCGTGTTTTTTTTTTTTCTTAATCACAAAACTGTAGCTCAAAGAAGCAATGATAACAATATCTAGATTTCTCCTATAAAACTATGCTTCCTCCCATTCATGCTGCCTCTCTTTCCCGCGATACCAAAGTACGTTTGCCCGAATATAATCCTTGTCAGTTTTGTTCGCAAACTGGTAACGATTTTCAAATACAATTTTTGTTTTCTCTCTATATTTTCTCACGTTATTACATCTCGCGCTGGAAAACAACGGTATGCTGTAAATTCTCAAAACGTAAACAAGGTGAAAAACACAACCGCAAGCAACACAAACAGCAACGAAGTGTACCGATACCCGCAGTAACCCTGATCTTCAAACATAAAGCACAACAGCGCTTTCTACGGGCTACGCCCAACTCTCGAAACCGACGCCGCAGCCGCCCAAAGTGCGAGGGAGCAAACAAGCTATAGTCAGCCCACATTCGAATTTTATAGTATATGCCCTCGCAACCGGGATACGAAAGAGCGGCGGCATTGCCACCGCCGACGCATGCTTCACAGGAAACACACAAACAAAGACACGCGAATTCAGAGACCTTTGGGTGTTGGTGCCGTCACCACGATCAAAGCGGATATTTCAATTCGCGACGAACAGCAAACACAAGGCTAAAACAGAAGAACGCATTTTGTTTTTTGTTTTTTTGTTTTTAGAAAGAAAGAGAGACAGAGAGAGAGAGCTGCTTTTGACGCTTGGCGAGCTTCGAGCCTGGTGCATATAGAGTGTGTTGATATATCTTCCACCCGGCGAACGCTCGGTTCGGTGCAATACTCGGAAATGCGGCAAGCCTCTTGCTTCTGACGGGTCTCATCTGTTGAAACCACATGTTTCTGCGGATTTCGCGAAGTTGCCGACCGTCAACAGGGTAGACATGAAGGTCCCGCTTCATTTAAGGAAAAGCTTGACTGCGACGAAAATGTACCCTTCACAGCGCGACACTGTTCGCGCAAAGAAAACATCGTTTTTTATTTTTTTTATTTGCTTCGAGAGCGTATTGACGAACACAAAATTGTCAGGCTTAGGTTATTGTCCCAAATGACCACTGTCCATCGCACTACTAGTTTATAAAATGGCCTTTCGACTCTATGAGTAAAACAGGATCGAACAGAATCAAAACAGCAAAAAGAACAGTGTGCGTTAGATTTGTTAGACATAATACCGTTTTAGGCATCCCAGCTCGATGATGAAACATTGGGTACACATTCAGTTATAAAGAGATATTCGGTATATAAACGTAACGGTAAATACACTTTTTTATCTCAAAATCTAAGAAAATCTTTAATTGCGTGTTACATATACATGTATACGTTGTGCGCAACCTGGAGATCCAAAGTGGATCTCCAGGTTGGACCAGGTTGCCCGAACTCTAAGTCGTCCGTCAGCGTCAGCCGCTACGCGAGCTGCACTCCGCCGCTGATAAAAGGCCGTCGCGGCGTACGCACGTGCCGATAAATCAATAAATAACTGCGTTTCGTTGAAGCAGTGCATTTTCTCATTTTCCGAGAATTGAAGCAGCGAGGGAAATTCCTCAGCGTATGCCTCGAAAAAAAAAAAGTTAAATAGACAACGTTCAAACCGTAGAAAGGTGCATTACACTCCCAGAGCTACAGCGTATCTCAGTATCACAACAGGGAAATAACCATGATGTGGGAATGCCGCTGATAATAAAATAGGTGTACGTAGCAGATATATTAATCTTTACTTTTTGGTAGAGTATTCGCAATGAAGCAGTTAGAAGCTTTTTTTTTCTCTTTCCGAAGTGGTTTAGCTGTGTGGAGATTCAGAGGCGTCCTAATGTATACCACAAGGAGTACGAGGTGTTTTTAAGCGTGTTTAGTAAAAAATATGAAATACACCCGATCTCTTTTCTAAAATATTGGCTGAGAAAAGAAGTGCCTGGCTCAGCAGCGTAGACTTTCCATTTTCCCGGGGGGGGGGGGGGGGCAGGCTGACAAGTTTTCCAGGGGTGGGGTGGGGGGGGGGGGGGTGCTGCGCCTTACCTTTTCGCCGGAACTGGAGATTGAAGCTAACGAAAGCACGCTGGGATTCCATTTCCCATGTATTTTGTCAATAAAGGCAACGTGGGTGTTATTTTGTTTGCGTGCCACTACTAGAAGCTGGTTACCTAGCACGTAAACAGCGTCTCGGTAAGGATCATGGCCCGGGCCCGGGGGGGGGGGGGGCACGAGCCCCGATGCCCCCCCCCCCCCGGGGTCTACGCCTATGGCCTGGCTCATTAGTATGTTCACGCTTCTTGCTTTGTGATTCGTTGATGGGTATCCTCATGGTCTAAGGATGCTATCTGATTGGCTGTTGGGCACTAATAAGATTCTCGGAACACTCCATGCCCACCTTTCTCAAGTTATCACTAAGGATAGCTTAGCGGTGAACGTAGTATTTACGCCGTTTTCCACACTTGGTGTGTACCACGCTGTCAAAACTACTGGCGCGAGCGTGTGGCTTAATCTTGTGGTTCAGTTGCACGCGCTCTCTCACAAATAAAAAGCCGGGCGAAGACACGGGCTCGCACCAGCAGCCTTCGACAGCGTTTTATCATAGCCTCCTCCATACTGACAAAGCCTGGCAGATCGCCACGAGAAGCGGCCGCCGAAATGGAAAAGGTGGAGCGGCAGACAACGGATGAGAGGATGGATGGATGGATGGATAGATGAATCCGGCTGAGCCCTTTGGATCTGGCGGTAGCTTACGCCACCTAGCCATTTTGTTTAACCATTTAAGCTTAGAATATTTAATTGTGAAAACTATATTCTTACCGCACCGAAAAGAAAGTGAGGCTACAAAACCCCCTTGCCATCAGTTAATAAGAAAATACCTAGTTTTCTCGCGCTTTCTGCCACCAATCACTTACTCTTTGCTTTCTAATCTCTACTGTCTTGAAAATCCACTTTCCCTTCGCTCTCTCTAAAACCCAATGACTTTATTAAATTTATGTGCCACGTGACTGGCGCCCCGCCGCGGCGAGACGCCGAAACACACGTTTCCCGAGCGAACAAGTATGTTTCGGGTCCTCGCCACTGTCAAAGCTGTGCGCTGACGTCCAGGCTCCCCGAGAAATGGTTCTTTGATGCTCTGTGCTACCAGATCCTCGCACTCCAAATCTGTGACCGGGCACTCTATGGCTCCGTCGTCGAACATGCCAGGCTTTGTGAGTATAGAGGAGGCTATGCCACTAATCATTCCAACTAGAGCTCGGTGCTCTGACATTCCCTCGAGCTCTCAGCTCCTCCGCTCTACCAGTTTCTGTCCGCAAAGGCACTGACAACACACGTCATCCCTTGTTTCCGGGAACGCGCAGTTGAGGCGAGAGCCCAACCCGAAGAAGCACCGTATCATGACCGTACCCACACCGTCGGCGACAGGAAGTTAGGCTGAGACGCGAGCTCTAATTGGCCGCCCACGGTCCACGTACCCTAGAGTGAGTCGCGAAGCTTGCGCATGACTGCAGATGCAAATATCATTCGCAGCGAGAACGCGAACACGAAGGCAGAAAAAAAAATATGGCACCGCGGCGCGTTCTTTACGCCGAATAGAACAACGAAACTGCTACGACGCGTCCTTATCGAATTAGGCAGACGAGCCACGGTCGTTCGGAGGGACGCTGCGTCCCGAACCGTGGTCGCAACCGACGCTGGAATTGCAGGATTGCGCGAACAACTCGTTCTTTGCTTACCCCTATACGTCCACCGATGATTCATAATTTCGTACACGACGTTTCGTTCGCTGGAGTTGAGCTGTTTGATGAACGCCTCGAAAACGATGACACGCGGAGGTATGACGGTGGTAAACGCTGAATGGGTAAATTATAATTATACTGCACAGTCTCGTATTTGGTTTTTAATCGAACTTTTAGAGTGCACTGCCACTTGATTAATTGCGCAACGATATCCAGACGGTTCAAACCCTCGTATGTTTCCTCAGGATAAAGAAAGAGTAAATTTTTTAGAATGAAAGAAGGGAGTTCAGCAAATGACGGAGTTCCAAAGATAGTTTCGGTCTATAAAAGGAGGTGTTGCATATACACCATGGGATAACGACAACGTGAAACATCATGCCCACTCTCAGTGCTTATTCTACGTTTTCGACAGTGGAAGCGTTTTTTTTCTCTTTTGTTTCTGTATTTCATCTTTTATAAAACTAATCCTGAAGTACGTAACAATATTAGTTTTTTTGTATATTCAAACGATTAACGGAGAAGCCACAATTTATTTTCTTTTTATTAAAGTGGGGCGTGATATATATGTTTTCGCTTTCTCTTTCGTCCAGGGCCTTCGGAATGCGTAGAATACATCCAACAATATGTCATCGGCAGCGAATTATTGTTGTTAAAATAAAAAATAAAAAGTTACCGAGGTCAACTCGTTAACTGATAGTGATATCACAGCGGTAGTAAATTTGCGCGCTCAATGGCACCAGCAGAGCATTGATTTCGACAAGAACACTTGAAACCGATATCGTTAGTCTGAATGATGTATACTGTCAGCACCCCTTGATATCAGTCCTCCAGATTTGCTGGTCGTGCCTCGTTCGAAAGAAATGTAAAGTACAGCTTTTTTTCTTTTTAAGGCATAAGTGCTGGATGTTATCAAATTGCTTCCATGGAGCTTATGTATAAGGTGACGGTAGAGTCAATCTGAGATGCCAATAGCAGCTAGTGTACAATGAGATAAATCAGAGTACTGCGCCAATCAGGTCAACAAATCAATTTGATGCACACATGCGTTTGATTGAAGCAAAATGTTGGTGAGACTTGTTGTGCCCTGCATCGCGCTATTTTTAAGCGATTAGGGCTTTAGGGATTGATCTAATTACTATGATTACATTTTCAGTTCAAACTATACTCTATTTGTCCCTAAGCTGACAGCGCGGCGAAAGCTACGCGCTTGCCGAACAAACCAACCGTGACACTCACATGGCATAGCAATCACCTGACCCTCTCCCTGCGCGTGGGTATGGGTAGAACCGTGATCACGTGGCCAGAGATAGACGTCTGACTGGTCCAACGAGCACGTAGCTTCCACCGTACTATCAGCTTAGGGCTGAACCGAGTGTAGCTTAACCTTGAGCTGTCAAAACAATACCCTTTTTTTATCTCGAAGCACGAGTTTGTGTTTTCTTAATGCAATTTGTAGGTTACTCAACGTCGCTCAGACTGCATCGTCTGCTACGCAATTCGCAACTCTAAAATGGGACCTGCTGGCCCTCCAGTCACAAAAAACGTGAAGGTGAAGAAACGGTAAATCCGCTCCCATTGAAATGCGCACGAAATGTCGGCGCGGCCTAGCGTCCAAAACGCAAAATCACGAACGCGAATAACAAGACACGTTCTACGTATTGCGAACTCGTTATTCAAAATGGCGCCGCTTGGGGTTTCCAAGCAGACGACCTATACTGATGCAACACCTTATGCCTCCTGCTGTTGCGACAACAGCATCGCGCGATGAAGATGACTAGCGCGTTAGCTTTTATAAAACTTACAAAAGTATATTCGTTTTTAGAAGAATTCGCAAACTCACGATATCATTCTAGAAGTCCGTCCACTTTGCGATGTTTGTCACTTGTGGAGCCTCCTGGGCGGAGGACATTATCCCGAATGGTCTATATACTTCGTTTCAGCTTACGACGGACCGCAACATGCGCTACGAGACATTCCAGCCTATCCTGCGCTGCGAACGTAACACGTGACCACCCTCCCAACGCGTTGCTGCGACCCCCCCCATGGTCACGTGACGTGAAACTCACATGGCATTGGATTGGCTCGTAGCGTCCGTTGTGGTCCATCGTAAAGTGAAAAGGAGCATTGGTTGCGTGGCGTGCATTCCAGAGGAAGAGGAATGAGAATGCGGACGCGTCGTCGCAGCAATATAGCGCAGATGTTGCACTCTGTCGCAACTGGGCAATGCCGGGACAGAGGGAAAGAGAGAGCGCAATATACCGCGTTGCGCCATCTAGCGCGACGAAGAAGCAGACTTACGATTTGGCTCACGGTGAGGTAAAGAGGCCAACGTTCGGTCGATTTGCCGCCAGATGGCGCGCATTTAATTTGCCGACTTTCTTCCAGCCTTTAGATGTGGTGAAGAGGATGGCACGGGGGATTTTGAAATGGCAGGGGGAAAATGTTGTATGGTAATAGGGGTTGAAAGCTAGCGAAGGATAGGCAGTAAGAATTTACTGGAGTGGAGGGGACCGAGCGTTTATTGAAATTCTCGGACGGTTTAGCTTTGGTAAGTCCAGAATTTACTAAAGAAGCTTGGTGTACTATTAGAGATAATGTTCGCTGGGTAGCGCAAGCCGCCGCCCGATATAAAAAGAACAGCCTCTGCAGTGGCGTAGCCAGGAATCTTTTTTCAGTGAAGGGGGAGGGGAGGGGGGGTTGAGGGGGGTGGGGATGTTCAGGACTTGTGGTGCGGAGAGGGCGAGAGGGGTAAAATGCATGTGTATATTACAGGGTCGACTGGATTTTGGGGGGCGTTACAAGAGATGATTTCACATTTTTCATCATTCAATATCCATGTTGCGCGGCAGCGATATTTCTTTGTTGTCTTTAATGGATTACCCAATACCAGTTACCGTTACCCCAGGATACACGATAAGGTGCCGCCCGCAGCAGGCCGATAACGCCATCGCTGGCGAAACTGACGACCGGTTGACTACGCGCGAGGCACCGAATCTTTATCGAGCAACGCACCTGTTCATCTTTGCCAGTCCAGAGTAATGCGGCCTTCGACTTTGCCGCCATCAACGCGCCTGAGCATCAATATTGAGAGAAGGCGTTGATCGTCCATATCGACGTCGAAAACGATGGCTTTACCACGGGCAACAGCGGTGTTGACGTGCGGTTTGTCACGCGGATTTGTTGCGCGCAGCGCAGCAGGCGGTTTGTTCTGTTCACGATAACTCAAGGTGAGCAGATGCTGCCATCACGGCGAACGAATGGCTGATGATTTTCACTTCGAGTACTTTGCCTGCCCGCCTGAGCAGATAAACTTTGTTCCGGTACAGGTCATAAACGTTCAAGGTCCTTATCCAGTCCAGCGCGAGAAATCTTTACCAGAGTACGTTGCTGGTTAACCTTCCTTCAAACATCTTTCAACCCCAGCAGGCGCAGCCAGCGCCAGCAATGAACGTACAAAATACTTATCGTCGCTGCCACATAGGAATAATAAAGGTACAGTATATGCCCAAGATACGAAGGTAAGCAAGAGGCAGCCCAAATGAAAGGTCAGTGATTAGTGAATGCAAAAAGAGAAAACGGCAGAGCAGAGCACGTTCTTCAGAATGTCCGTTCAGGTACAAGCCGAGAATACGGAGTTAACAAAGAGGCCGAGCAAGGGCGGCAGCGGTACGTGGCTGAAAAAAGTCAGCCAGCATATTCGTTAAAGGTGGTTGATGTTGCAGGTAAGCAGAGAATGGATTTGCGGGATGTTGCTGATGCAATAAGCTGATCCGAACGGTTTTGCCGCCACAGTCTTCCACCTTTGATGTGTCGAATGTTTAGAGGGATGACCGATTTTCAGAATGTCGCCTGCACCGAGAAACGAATTTGTTATCTCCTCTGATTGAGCGATTGCTTTGCCAGATTCCACTTTTGAGTAACCGAACACAATGGCCTGAGCAGCCTCGCCGTCCTCGATGCTGACTGAATTGTGCTCAATTTTGACGATGACTTAACCAACAGGCTGAATTTGAAATGAGCGCCGCACCAGATACCAGGCGAGCAGGATGATTAAAGTGAACACAGAGCAACAAACTCAACAGCAAACAGGTTTCACCATCCGAGGTCATTTACTGTTACCGTTAAGAGGAACACATTGATCTTCATTAAAGACAGCCGGTTTCACCGTCATGAGCAGAGTATCCACCTGTTTCACTTTTACAGCAAACTCACTCTGCATCTGGCGCACCAGCAAACGGTGTCTCAAAAACTGAGGCCCATATCCAGAATTTATATTTTTAGCGTAGCCAACAGAGGCTGGCTAAATATTGATATCATCAGTATTGGCTGGCTGCAGGTTTTTGGTAATGTCAGCAGGTCATTATCCGGACAATAATCACGCTGCTCGTTAACTACGCAACACGATAATATGCCGCCATTTTACCTGTTCTTTTTGCACAGCGGAGATGACGATTAATATCCACTGCACCATCAGGTCTGCTGACATTATCATTAAGATTGTCATATACTGAGAGTAATAATACCCGTTTTGTTAATAATATTTTCACATTAGTTTTTCATGCTGTAACTAAAGTGACAAATAATCACTGAGTTAACTCACTTGTTATGCCAGGTCAAGAATTGATGTTGACCGTCACTTCACGCCGCTTCCACTAAAAATATCAAAATGATGCCAGGTCTTCCAGAATACTGGAAGGGTGATGGTAATGATGTCGACAACATGTACTTTCCGTCGGCACGCAGGTAACGTTAATTTGCCAGAATACTGCGGCATAGATTTTGCCAGCATGATAAATCATCGACCACATGACCTTCCGCCACTGACGCCGGTTGCTGAAGTCTGCTGCTGTTGAATTCATGCCAGTTCGGCAACGATGGTCACCACACCAGGAATGACGCGGTTTTTCCAGACGTTCAGGCTGGCACTTCAAACGACCCGCCATGAGTGAACGAATGCCGTGAGGTTACCTTTGCCGCAGTTCAACGAACAGTAACGTTTTCCAGCGCAGCGATGGTCACGGACGATAGACGGGATGTTGACCATACAGACGCACGCGGACGTCATCAATAAAGGCCAGGCGGAGAGCGGTAATGCGCCTTTTTCTGCTGCTCAAATCGATAAAGCAACAGGTACGGTAATAACGGAGATGCCTGTTCTTCACCCATCAGACGACCAGCGATTTTAACGGGAAATTCCTCATCATAAATTTTCACGCCGAGCATTGTTCGCCGCCCACGACGGCAATATCCAGCAGCATCAATAATATTGTTGGTCAGACCACGCATCGATGACGAACTTCAATATCCGCCTGGAAATAGCGTTACCGGGCGTTGGCGTCATCATCAAACCCGCCCACCAGCAGCAGCGAGCGGATTAGGGTTTCGACGCAGTTAAGATTTGCTGATGATGCCTTCGACGCGCCATAATTTTGCGCCATTGCCCGGGACCGAGGTTTATTTCACCACCAGTCAGCAAAATACCGTATCGGCAGGTCTGCTGGTTATTGCCAGCAGGCGTGGCGTACCAGCCACCGTTTTTTTTTTTTCATGGACAAGTATGTCTTTATCTTTTAATTATTTTTTATTTTACTACTAAAATTCATACGAAAAAATAATTTTAAAAGAAGCACTATGTGTTATCTTATCTCAAGATCATTTTTATTCAATATGATTTATTACAAAACGTTGTTTTCATCATCAATTAGTAAACTGTTCAACGTATTTCACTTGTATATTGAAAGAGATCATAAGGTGATAAAGAAATGAGCAGAAAAGAGAAAAGAAGCAAATTAAAGCAGATAAAGAAATGCCAGTTATGAATGTTTCGTCCGATATAATGCAAGGATGAAAAAGTACTCTCTGAAGTTGAATTTAATTACAGTTGAAGATTGCTACGGAGGAACTAGGGAAGAAGCAGAAAGTAGCAATTATATCGTCTACATTTGTAGCCGGAATCGACCGTATTTCTGTAAAATGGGACCTAGGGTCCGAAGATTAGTTTCGTTGCAGATTAAAATATTGTATTTTTTAAGCTTCCAATATTTTTTTAAGTCTGTAGATAAATAAAAATTACGTGCAGTTTGTGTGTTGTGTCCAGCGGGACATACTAAAATTTAAAACTTATACTTCAGGTTTCTGCTATGCAGCGTCATTAGAAGCGCATTTATTCGAGTTTATGAAAGCATGTAGTTTCGTCCAGAGAAATTTATAAGCAACTACAAAGTAGTGTATAAGAAACTTAAAACAATTGAAAGCAAGAACAAAAAAAACATTTTGGATGAACTGTTTAATATATCTTCACGCTTACTCACTCAAGCAATTTATTTACTTCTTGATTTACTCAATGCTGTTTTAATAGGGCTGTGACGGGTCTGCTTGCTTCACTGAAAGTTGGAGAATCAATTGAAACGTTTAGACGGTTACCTACTCAGCTCTTCAAGGTTTTGTGATCGTGTTATTGTCTTACAGTTCTGAAGCCTGAATGGTATTTTTGATGACGTCGGCTAGTTGGTACAATAGAGGTTAGTTGTGATTTGATGCATATTAATGACTCTCAAATGGACAGATTAAATAAAAGCCGAGAACGAAGTCATTTTGTCCCTAAAAGAAGATCCCTTGGAGATTGATTAATAGAATGCATTTTAACTCTATGGTTTAGAACGCCCGATTATTTGAAATGTGTTTTCTAGTCATTTCCTATCAGCAGGGATAGAAATGCTTGTTTAATGGGGAGACCGGTAATAAACCACAGTCACCAGTTTTGGGCAAACAACAAGCTCCCTAATTAAAGGGATCCGCGATAGCGATTCCTAAAATGGCGGCACCGATTTGTCAGCCTGAATTCCAGTGGTCCGACTGAGCCGAGAGAGCCGTTCGTCTCTCCCCTCTCCCTAGCTTCCTCTTTCCTTCTTTATTTCGGTTACTTTGTGCCCCCTTCTTTTCTTTCCTTTCTTTCGGTTTTGCTCACTTTCGAGCTCCATTCGTTCATTCTTGCCACTCCTTTATGCAGAAATGTGACGAACGTTTTTTCTAACCACGATGGACAATTGGTTGAGACAACCTTTCGAACCTTTTTGAAAAATTCGACAAAGTTCTTCTTATAAACAGAGTCGCCCGACTTATGCAGTTTATGTTATTCCCAAACAGGGACATTTAGTTCTTATACAATTTGATATGTACTAACGACCTACGAAAATTGTATATGCAGCAGGTTGGGGTATATAGGTTCCTAAGCAACCTGAGATGTGCTAACTACTAATGAGAATTATATAACTCCTAAATAAAGGTACATGAGTTGTTATGCAACCTAATATGTCTTTTATGCTTCTTGGAGACATTTTATTCACATTCTATTAGAAGGTGTAACAGTAATGTGAAAGCTCCCTATATTTTTATTTTATCGATTTTGCAAGCTCATCAGAAAAATACACTCAGCTTGATATATTGTCGCACTTTTTACTGAAACTTTCACCATTTGTCAAAGCTTCCTATTCTACACACTTTTTGGTGTTTGTACGTTTTATGTAGAAATGTTAAATTCAAACTCTTCTAAGAAATCTGCATGACGCCTTAAATTCAGACACGAATTATGTTAAAGGAGGGCTAATGCGCAAGCTTGCTGGCGCAAGGTCATACCGAGAGATAGCCTAATACAATAGAAGACAAAAAAAAAAAGAGCCTTGGGGTGTTCGTCAATTTCCGTCGTTTTCTTTTGTAGCGGTTCTTTTTTCTCTTCAGTATGATGGATTACCTTTATAGATATTAGTGTAAGCACAAATTATTGTTCTGAATGTAATGCGTATCCCTTCAATTATAAGCCAATATCTTCGCGAAATCAAGACCAGGCCAGCTAACGGCTAGAACCATGCATCAAGATCGCCGGGCGAGAACCACAGACATCTCCACGCCGCTCAAGGAGTGCGACTCGCTTCCTCTTACTGTATATATTTGAAGAGCGGTGACACATTGACTGATCGTTCTTCGACGTTCGCCATGATGAACGGTAGCCGATAAAGTGACGCCCCGCATTTTGAGTGCTGAAGGGAGGACGCGATTCTATAGATATAAACTTTCTTATCCGTTAAAAAATTATACGAGTAGTCGATTTTTTTAAAGACTGCATTAAGATTATCTGGAGGGCTGTTTGGTTGTACATATTATTATATTAAAGAGCAAAATGACGAGGAAGGAAAAAAACGCGTAAAAGGGCCCATTGTAGAAGAAATGGATAGCGCTCTTTCCTGTCTCCCTTGTTTTTCCTTCCTCATCGTTTTTGCGCTTCAATGTATTAATCTTTTTATACTATTTCGAAAAGTACTTCAGTTAAGTTTCTGCAGAGTTCCAATGGGCTTCAGCTGTGAACTACACCGCCGAAGCTCGTTGGTGGTTATTGAGTGTTTCACTGGCTTTGTCGTTGGGTAAAGAATTAAAATATATTATTATATATGGTTTTGCAACAAGCAGATTATTTTTAGTAAACGCATTATTAATCGCAGCCCCCTGGTACATTCTTAGATGTCACTTATTTACAACGCAACCACCCAATCTCAGAAAAACACCTTAGTACGTTTGTCGAACTATCACGACGTAGAGTAGAGATCGTATAGGAACCGAACAAGAATCAACTGCTTCCGTCCTCTTCGTCCCTTGTACGCAGGGTTCGTATTTGGTATTTTCGTGTGTGTATGTGTGTCTGTTTGTTTTTTTAAATTAGGATTACTTTTTTTAATTTTTATTTAGAAAGGCAGTTTACCGCTTCTTTCGGTAAATATGTCTATCATAAAGGTTCGTCCAATTTCATTTATCTCTGTGCAAGCACCTGCTTCGCCATCTGAAATTACAGTAGAGGGCAATGCAACAAAGACAAATGAGCGCAATAGAAGATTACGTCTTTAGTGTGCGAAAAAAGGCGTCATTGTATGTGATAATGACTGTGTGAGACAAAAAAGGTTCCAATCAGGCGCAGTCTTTTTGGCGACATGTGAGGCACCTTCTTTCAACCCAAGTAAGCAAAAAGCAGAACCATTACTGGTTTTGCTTTTTATTTTGTGACAACTTGCCGATTGCTATAGTTCCGACGTAGTAACCAGTAAATGTCTTTAGGGACCGGTTGTCACGGGGATTATGGAACCGCCATGTTGAAGGACGTGGCAGTTGCAGGCATTGCGTAATTGGGCCTAAAATGTTTCGATTAAAAAATAGTAGGTTCATCGACTATGTAAAATGTATATTATAAACATTATTTAGAACAAAGTCCAGTCTGGAAGATATCTACAGGCTCTGCACAAACTTCACATTACAAGGATAAAAATCATGCTACCAACCACATATTCTGCAAAACGAAAAATATTTAGTAATATTTTGGACACCATAAAAATTTTAACGTTTCACTGAATTTTTTAAGTTCATCTGTAATGACGGAGCGGTAATTTATGCTCTCCTTCATTTAGAATTCGTTTTAATGACCGTTTTGTTGACTCTTTTTTTACACCTCGATCAATTAACCTCGAATATAGACTTCGGAGTTTTTACATCCGACGCCTGGACCGCTCCGCGATAATTGCTTTTTGTATGAAGCTATATTTGTTTTTAGATAATGAACGTTCGTTTCCACTTTTGTGTGTTAGTCGCAAATTCAAGCATTTCATATGACGTACTCTAATACAACGTCGTCATTTTAATTAAAAAAATAAAACCGAATAAAAAATTATATATATATATATATATATATTTATATAGCCATTTAGATCCAATGCAACACATAATTCTAAAACTCTAATTGATGCAATGTAGCATTTGGTTTTTGTGGGACTCATTCTTTTTTCGGTAATATGGTGCAGTATGTATATATATATATATATTTTTTTTTGTGGTCTTCATATAGGATTCTTAAAGTCACTCATAGCTGAAGAAATGCAGGGTGGCGACTCATTAAACTCACGCGTCTTGCTTTGTGATTGGTTCTTCGGCATCCTGATCGTCTAATGCCGCACTCCCAATGGCTGCGGGTCACTTCTTGCTCACGAGTTGCGGTGACGTCAGAACGACGCCGAGCTCTTATGGGCTGATCGAAAAAAAAAGTGCATAGGCCTCAGTGCTAAATACCTTAAGGTCTACCCCCAATTCTTTTTAATCAGTTAATAAGACCTTGGCGTTGTTATGAGATCACCGCCAATCCTGAGCAAGAAGCAGGCCGACTTGCTCTCCGTATTGTCAGTGACTCTATTGCCACCAACAGCTCAAGAAACGCAGGGCGTGGCGGATACTGGGCATTTTATTATCTTTCCGGAACCAATGAGGTTGATGTGTCAACCGATAAGAATTCCATAGAGTGAATCACGATCACCAAGAAGCGTGAACTTAAGTCATCACATGTGTTTGCTAAGCCGCCAGTGACCACAGACGAGTAAGAGTTGTTTTATTATTCACTCACTTCAAAATTGTTTCTAAAAAAAGAAAAACATTAACAGTCTGGACCATTGAAATTAAGTTACGAAACCACTTTCTGCGCGATAAACCATTGTTCGCGATAAGGAGGAACCGGGCGAGTGTTCTGATTAGGGAATCGATCACCACCCGTTCCGGTCAAACCATGCAGAAGTTATTCACGTTTCCATCCACTTACAGGAAATTATAGGCACGACCTTTTAGTTCCCTAATCGGAAATGACGAGGCCTCTTGGTTTGGGCACCGGAAATGACATACGGAGCGCCCAAAATTTCAGCTTCACTGAACAGTCGTTCCGTGGAGAGCACATTTCGCTGACCATGTAAACAAAGTGCTCGTGGAGACTGACATTGAGGGGAAATCAATAGCCGGCGGGCAAACTGACATGTCTTCGGCACGCAATCTCTGCCGCTGACAGGCCACGTGATGTCGGCGGCAGCAAAACGAAAATATAATGCAGGCCCTTTCGCGTTAGATACGATCGGCTGTAGACCAACATCGGTCTGTCCAATCAGATTGTCGGCATTGGGAAAACGCTGGATGCCTCGATTGACACTGATGGGTCGGTCAAGGTGCTAGGCACGCGTCTTGTTTTGTAAAGATGACGTTCACCAGCCGCACCTATTCCAAGGTTGAAGACGTATATCCGCCCCCTTTCTGAAAGTTTGATTTCTAAAAGAAATTGGAATCCCGACGAAAACTGATTAAACTCAGAAGTTTCGAAAAAAGAAAAAAAGGATTGTTTGTCAAATGTCAGGGAACTTCCTTCCCGATTCGTCTGTGTCTGATAAAGTGTTTGTCGCTACTCAAATTCCTCTTAGCGTTTATCATTTCTGCGTGAAAAACATATTATACATAAAGTACATAAAGTTTGGACTCCGTAATTTTGATTTAACTTTGGGGAAGGACGCATCAACGACCACCCACCAGTGCTTCGCTTCATGGTGTGCTTTTGTGCTGGACCCTGAAAAATAAGGAATACTCTGTCAGGGGGTTGAGGAAGGCTGATCGGGTAAGGGATAAGTATAAGATATAGGAGAACGCCGAAGAGATTGATGGAAGAGTATTTCAGCGCACAGCAACTTCTTTGGCATATGGAACTAGAACTAGCTTCTGCAGGCTGAAACATCGTGACGTTCTTCCTCACTCCTGTCGGTTTTGACATGAACGATCGAGGTACTGTAATCACTACCGACTTATACACGCCAATTGCCGCGAGGCTGGAAATCCCACTTTACTCGACAAATTGCCACTTCGTGGCAAAGGGCAAGAAACCAAAGCTGTACTCGGACAAATCGGATGCTCATTAGAAGTAATCAAACTACTTGCAATCTATTACCTTCTGAAGTAATTTTGCAACAGCTTGAATACATTTATCGGGAAGTAGTCGCAAGAGTAGTCTGCTTACTTTCGGAAGCAGTCCAATTACTTGTCCCCCCCCCCTTCTTTTTGAACGGCGCCTTCGATTTCTACGAGTTTCCTACCAAAGGAATCGCGGAACCTAGTGTGCGGTAGAAGGATGGTTTACCAAAATTGACGGAATAAGACGATAGTTTATAATTTGGTGATTCTAATTCAATAACAGACAGTGCAAAGTACACATTTTGAAACCAGAAGAAAAATCTGTCGTTTTGAAAATCTGAAGAAATAGGAACAGTAACGGTTACTTTTTCAAGCAACGGTCAATTTTCTTCTCAAGACATCGAGTAAACTTATCGAATACTTTTTAACCAAGGAGAATTGTACTTGCAATCGATTACTTTTTTCATGTAACGTGCACGAAGATGGAGTTTTACTAACTTTGTGCGTTTTTCAGAAGACAAAATATGCACTTAAACTACATTTTAAGCATACCGCAATATATTTTCAGTTATAAAGGGCACGTTTAATGCACTTTAAGTGTTTTCTTTGAACATTTATGTTACCCAGGGTTAGTATATTGAAATTTAGTTCACTATGTTATTAGTATACAAAAAATAACAAAAATACACGAAGTGTTCGTTTCAAAATTTCGAAAGATGCAAACTTATTATATCTGTCTTTTCTGGATCGCTTTTTAAAAAGGGTGATATATAGAGTGTTCGAAGGCAGACTAACTTACTGCTGCGCTGACGTTCGTTACAACACAAGCTATAAGGCAGCTCACAACATCCCCAAATTGCGTACCACTGGATGTCAACCTGGAGCTCCGGTGGATAATGTGGGCCCGACGTGGAGCTCCAACGTGCCGCATGCTAGTTGTTCACTCCGTCCCACTTGGTGCGATATAATACAAGCGTGATATAAACCCAGATAGAACGAATTGGCGCTTTGCGTGTCCGGGAGTTCCAACGAGGTAGAGGGGCTTAGAGTGACAAACTGGTATCCGGTTCACCAGGCAAAAGTGACCCCCCTCCCTTCCTCGCTGCCTCCATGTTGTACAATCTGGACCACTAGACACGTGATCGTACCAAATCTTGAGGCTTTTACACAATACTGAGCCGAGATTTATATTGCGATCGCTGTAAAAAACATGATAAACTAGTTTTCAATACTGTTTGCCCCAGAGATCAGTGTCTAGTTTTGGTAAAACCCGAAATTCAGCACCGCGGCTGATGGCATCGAGCGGAGCCATCGCGAAGCTGCCCGAGTTTTTGTCGTAAAAGCACGTTTTGTACTCAAAACAAACGAAACATAACTTATCTCGTTGGTACTGTTATTAAATATCAATAGGCAACTATCTGTGGGCGGTAGTTTGTCAAATTCTAGACGTAAAACTATGGGTTACACGTCTAGTGATCAAAAATGGGCAACATAGCGGCTGCGCTGGGGGAAGGGGGGGTCATTTTCAGCCGCCAGTTTATCGCTCTAAGCTCGTCTGCCTCGTTGGGAGTTCACACCTTAACGAATGATAATATACAGGTGGCAGCTGCGCCACCTATGCCTCACAATTTAAACATCCTCTACTCTTCATTTCCCATGACGAAACACTATCGTCATTGAGGGCCTAAAATCCAAAGCGTGGCTTGCCGTGTTTACGCTTGCCTAATTTGTTCCTGCATTTATCGAATAAAGTACCGCAATATGATTGGCCGCGCTCAGCGATAAGCCGATGTTCTGGGACCTGACGCACCCTGCAGTTTCTTCGGCTGTCAGTCATTGGCTATTCATCTTTCCAGCGCTTTATCACTCGAAGTCACGGGGCTGTGGACGCATTTGCCGCGTCTGATATTTTTCCTACTGCGTGTTCAGTAAGCTAGGTTACGCGTGCTATCGCGTGCCGAAGGTGGGGGGCTGCTAGAGGACGACGAAGTAAAGGACACTCTTTGTCTGGGCTCGAGAGGGAATGGTTGTGTTCTTGTCCCCATGATAACACAACATGGTGGCAGCGGTGGGACTTCACCTGAGTTTCACAGAAACTCAGCTGAAGTTTCTTCAAACATATCATCGACCAAGAAGGAGTTCGTCCAGATCAAGAGAAGGTAGAAGCCATCGTGAAGATGAAAGCTCCAACTTGTATCACAGAGCTGAAGAGCTTTCTTGGAATGGTCAATTACCTTGGGAAATTTTTCCCAGTTTAGCCCAAGAGTCACACCCGCTGGTCGCATTATTGAGTTCAAAAATCAGTGGGCCTGGAACCACGAACAACAGAGGGATTTTGAAAAGCTAAAGTTGGTTTTGACATCAGACCCGATACTCGTTCTGTTTGACCCAAGAAAATCAACCATGTTGCCGACAGACGCCTCTTCTTTGGCATTGGCGCAGTATTACGCCAGAAGCAAGAGAACGGGATCTACAGACCAGTGGCGTACGCGTCGAGAACACTAAGCGAAACAGAAAGACGATACGCCCAGATCGAAAAGGAAGGACTGGCGGTGGTCTGGGGGTGCGAAAAGTTTCGAGACTTCATAACCGGGATGAAAATCCAGATTGAGACGGACCACAAACCGCTGGTTCCTATATTTTCGTCCAAGAGCTTGGAAGACATCACGCCAAGACTACAGCGAATGAAACTCCAGATGATGAGGTTTTCTTATGATATCACACACGTTCCCGGAAAAGACCTAGTGGCGGCTGACTTCCTCTCCAGAAATCCCCTGGAACATACACCGGACAAGGAGATGGAAGACGAGATATCAGCATACGTGCGAGGTCTCACTGCAAATCTTCCAGCAACGGACGAAAAGTTGAAAGAAATTCAAGCTAACCAGAAAATTGACGCAACATGTCAATTTCTAACGCACTTCAGTACAGAGGGCTGGCCAGCCAAGAAAGCGTTAGACCAGGAGTGCAGTGCCTATTGGCAGCACAGAAGTGACATTGCAGTGGAAGACGGCCTTCTAATGAGGGGGTCGAGGATAATCATTCCTAAGGCAATGAGAAACCAAGTCTTGGACAGCATTCACCAGGGTCACCAAGGCATCGTTAAATGCAGAGCACGCGCCCGTGAATCTGTGTGGTGGCCAGGCTTGTCTAAGCAGATAGAAGAACTGGTAAAAGGGTGCACACAGTGCATTCAGGAAACAATCAACCGCCGAGAGCCTTTGATACCAACTCCGTTTCCTGAACGGCCTTGGCAGCAAGTAGGCGTAGATCTTTTCTACCTTGAAAAACAAGTGGTACTTGCTAGTGACGGATTATTACTCCAGATACCCCGAAGTTGCTCCCTTGGCCAGCTTGTCAGCTGTTTCTGTCGTCGACCACATGAAGTCTATCTTCGCAAGACATGGGACGCCAGAAACCGTATACAGCGACAACGGACCACAGTTCCAAAGATTACTTGGATCCGAGTTCTTCAAGTTCTCCAAAGAATGGGGTTTTGTTCACAAAACTTCCAGCCCGATGTTTCCACAGAGCAACGGTTTTGTGGAAGCCGGAGTGAAGATCATCAAGAGGAGCTGGAAGAAGACGGATGATGCGTACCGTGCATTACAATCATACCGTGCTACCCCCTTGCAAACGGGTTTAGCCCAGCTGAACTTCTAATGGGCCGAAGAATTCGAACATCTGTCCCAATTGTTCCTTCTTTGTTAAAACCTGTTACTCCCGAGCCTCAGAAGCTACGGAAGTGGGAGGAAGAAAACAAGGAGAAACAGAAACGTAACTTCGACACGAGACATGCCGCACGTCCATTGAAACCTCTGCAAAGCGGACAACGCGTCTGGATAATTGACCAGAGGACAAGCGGAATGGTGCAGTCTCAAGCAGGTCCACCTCGCTCCTACCAGGTCAAAACGGACCGTGGGATTGTAAGGCGCAACAGATTCCATCTGGTACCGTCGACTCCAGCCTCTTCTGGGGTTCCGGCTACCAGTGACAGGGTGCAGCCTCTACCAGAGCTACCAGCAGCTCCTTCTAGTGGGCCACAAGGTCTGACTGTCACTAGAAGTGGAAGGACAGTGAAGCCGGTGAATAGATTGAACTTGTAATGCTATCCACCAAGCGACCAAAAGGGGGAGGTGTTCAGTCAGCTAGGTTACGCGTGCTATCGCGTGCCGAAGGTGGGGGGCTGCTAGAGGACGACGAAGTAAAGAACACTCTTTGTCTGGGCTCGAGAGGGAATGGTTGTGTTCTTGTCCCCATGCTAACACAACACTGCGCATGTCCAGAACGCATTTTATAGCTCAGCAGACAACGATGGGAGCCCGCCAAGGGCAATTATAGAAATTAATGGTGTATGGGTTTCACAGATAGTCGAAAGCATGCGGATGAGTGAACCGTACTGATCGAATGAAATAATTGTTATGAAGCCGCTGAACGCACAAAAATCTTTAGTGTTGCCGGGATTGGTTGTCTTTTTGATCGTTTTATTTCTGTCTTATGCACCGAATTTTCTTTTTTTTTGTATACTTAGTGTAGTTCAACGCTGTCAAAGCTGCCGGCGCGAGCACGAGGTTTGATTTCGCGGATAATTTGCACGCGGTCTCCCGCAAACGAAACCATAGATGAAGTCAAGCGCTTCCGCCAGTAGCTTTGTTTTTATTTTTATACTAGGTATGAAGCGAAGTATAATGAGAGGTGCTCTAGAGGCACGTGCCTCCGCGTGAAACGTATACTCCGTTTCATACTTAGCGTGCAACGCCTGTCAAAGCTACTGGCGCGAGCGCGTGGCTTCATCTATGGTTTTGTTTGCGCGAGAACGCGTGCAAATGATCAACGAGATCAAGCCCCACGCTCGCGCCAAAAGCTTTGACAGCGTTGCACACTAAGTATGAAGCAGAGTTTAGTACGGCAGTTGCTAGCACGTGGTACGTGCTCCCTGTGCTTCAGAAGTCACCTCACCGTTTGTCCCGCCACGTGTACATGCTCGAGGGTTTCTTTTTTTTTTATTTATTTATGAGCTATAGAAACACGGTATTATCATTGCGAGGGTCAGGAGCCGCGTGAAATATTGGCGACTTCTGCGAAATTGAAGGCACCTTGCGGTTTTAGCAAAAAACTGTCGCGGCAGGTTATCTCGCCAGTTCTCTCGAGCGAATCACATAATCCCTGCGCCTGGCGTTCCAAAGACGAAGCCGTGAAAGCTGGTTCGAAAACATCAAGATGAAAAAAACTTAAAAAACGCTTAAAGAGCCACTGAAAAAAAATTTTTTTAGGCAGTTTGGGTGAAACACGCGTAAAAAAAAATTAATTTTACGTAAAACAAAAATAAACTTTTGGATCAATATTGACGGCGCGAGACGCCATTTAGTCTGTAGTTACCTCCTTTCAACTTGTTTTCTCTCTAGGCATTTCGGGCGCGTGGAGCACAGGTGTTCAAGGTGAGGAGAGGTGTCCACCGTGATGCCAAGCCTCTTCGGCTTGGCCATCATGTTGAGGTGGATAGAGTGTGTGACCATCTCTTTGAGGTGGAAAAAAGTGTATCGCCATTCCGTGAAGTCATGAACTTTGCGCACAAAATTCAGACGCAACGAAAATAAATCTCGAGCTCTTACTCTAAACATATTTTTTTTTCCTTTCGCGTAAAATTAATTTTTTGACACGCGTGTCCCAACCAAACTGATAAAAAAATTTTTAGTGGTCATTTAAGTTTTATCTTTAAGAGTGGAACGCGATAGCGTTACCGGGCACCGTTTGTAAAGCCTTCTACATGACCCGCGCTCGTTTCCAAGTCGTGCAAGCGTGTGTGCGTGGTCTAGTCGGTAGCGTCACGTGTGAAGTCACACCCGTGACGTCACACGTGGCTGCGCGCGTTGCGTTATGAAATTCCTGGGTCTCACTGACGCCAACGCCGGATCTTCTGCGACACGAGCTCCTAAACGCTATCGCGTTAAGGCCGGTTCAGACACTTGCGTTTGAGTGCGTTTGACTGCGTTGCGGCGAGAACCATAAGCGAGTCACCGGCACATCTGTGCTTCGTATGAAGCGTGGAACCCAATTCAAGGAATCTTCTTGGCACGCGATATAAGAAGCAGGGATGTCCTGGTGTCTCGCTGCCGCTGCAACGCAGTCAAACGCAGTCAAACGCAACTGTCGTGAACCGGGCTTTAGAATCGCCACTATCTCGGGGCATTTTCATCATCTCACGTGGTCTCGAAAAGGTAATAATCGAAAAATATGCGCATGAATAAACCGTGCCATGATCGAACGGAAAAATCATTTAAGAAGCCACTAAAAGACTTCGGTACAATAGGCCCTCCTTTGAAGACCCTATCAAGCAACATTGGCGGCCGCCATTTTTGTTGCACGAAGCGTGTGATTTGATCCGAGTCCTCGCCGAACCCTGACGCAACCCTCGCGTCCAATATACATACTCAGAGAGCGTGACCAAACAATGGTCGACACGTATCATTTGCGCATTAGCTACTAGATGGCGCGCCCACTTTTGAAAAGGGATTTATATCCCAGGTAGCACAGTTCTTTGGGCCAACACTTGGTTTTTTTGGGGCCTGAGAATTTAGGGCGTTAAAAAGCCCGAGAAGGCTGAGGTAGAGCCAAACTTTACCCCCTTTGCGATCTGAGTCTGGCTACCTTTTGGCCCTAATTCACTAAACAAGTGCGAAAGTTAGGCTTCACAGCTGGTATAGTTTCGCTGTCTTCTGTCATCTTTGGGCCTAAGTCGCCAGACGACTGCAAGAGTTAGGATTCACTTCTGGCTGTTAGATTTTCATGTGGAAACATTGGGCTTAAACTGCCCAGCAATTGCCAGATTTAGGCTTCCCTACTAGTTTTTCGTTACACACAGGGCATCTCTGGCTCAAATCTGGCCCTTTGTCAATTACGAGGCGAGGCAAAGAAAAGCAAAAGAAGCGTAAAAGAAAAGCACTCTGGCACGAAGTAACGCCTTGGAGCAAACCCGTTTTAGGCTCGAGTTAGGCCTATATAGGATTGCCAAGCTTTTGCCAAGTTAAGCGTCTCTCTGGCGTATACTACCTGGAATTATTTCATCCGATCGATAAGGTTCATTAATCTGCATAATCTCGATCATTTCTTTTTTAGAGACCACGTAAGTTGATGAAAATGCCCCGCGATATCTTCAACACACTGTCATCAGCTCAAGAGAAGTCGCCCAGTCAGCAAGACCAGCAGGGAGGGGGGAAGGGGGGGGGCAGAGCTGCGTCATGATCTTCCCGGCACCACGCCCAGTCGCGTGGAATCTCGTGTCGTCCAGACGCAGCCGACAGGCGCCTCATTGAAGCCGGAAACCGAGGGAGGGTGACCCGAGCGTCGAGAGAGCCGCCAAGAATCGATACTCTGGGCTGCGATCAGGGGACAGCAGATCGAAGCTTCGCTGGGATTCCCCACGGGAAAACGCCCATCGATCCCACGGGGAGGCGCTACTCTCGCACGCGTTAACGTCTACTTTTTTCTTCTTGCCAAGATAAGGCTCTTCTCTCGGGACAGGTTTGGTTTAATCTGAACTTGTTCGTCAGTGACCGGGATACACATACGTTTGTGCGTACAGGGACATAGCAAGAAGAGGCACAGGCTTACATTTGAGTTTTCATCGGTGAACTTGCCGGCTTGGTTTCGACTGAAGAGCATGCTACGGGCAAAGACAGGCTAAGTCGACAAAGGGGTGATCATTCCAGAGTAACCTGGATGAATACAACTCGTGAATGTTCTGTTTATTAGAACTTACTTTTCCGCGGAGTGCTGCAACCGCCAACCCTCGAGACTCTTCAGAATCCAACTTCGATCATATGTAACTTCCCACATTTCTACATCCTTCCGTCCTCTTGCGATACTGCCACTCAGTGACAGGGTAGTATTTCTTCAGCGTTGAGAGAGGGTGGCGAGGAATCTGGACCGTAGTTACTGACAGCTAGCCTATGCAACGCAGGGTAGGGTGATTCCCCGAGCACCTTATTCTCCCTCCTAGCCAATCAGATTGCCGCTTTAGTTAAAAAGAACGCTAAAAAAAGAAAAAAAAATCGTGAAGCAAGACGTGTGAACATATTAAGCTACACCCTTGCGTATCTTAGGCTTTTACTGACTCTTCTAGACTCTTCTCATGTAATAACCCAGAGCTTGGCACGCTTAGGCCACAAGTCAGGTACTGATCAGTGTTGCCAACTTACGCCTTTTCCCGCAAAATGTCTTGGATTTTTTTAGTTGTCCAGCGGGAGAAATTGCCATTATGCGGCTTGAGGATTTTTTTAGCGGTTTTCAAATCGTGTTAGCTTGCTTTCTGGCAGTCTAAGATGTCCTCCAGTTATGTTTATAAATTGCACATAGCTTAATGTCTGAGATAGGTAAGAGCCATGGGGCTCGTTATTTTTGCTTACTCTCAACAAAGTTGTTTTCAGTGAGAATAACGCTCGCGACGCAATTGAGACAGGGAAAAACATTGAAACATGCTGTTAAAACGGTCATTCTAGGCCCGCGGCTTAAATTTAGCGGTTTTCAGCGGTTTTCCAATAAAATTCGTTAACGTTTTTTTTTCTTGGAAACATTTAGCAATAAACATTGTGACCAACATTTGGCTAGACGTAAAAAGGCCAATGTTTTTAACAATTGGCTCTGCGTAATTCTTACGTCCTGGTACACTCCGCTGAAAATTTTGCCTTTTTCAAGACATTACTAAATTCTCAACCCCGCTCTTGCGTTCTAGGTGACGGTGATACGCGCCTGGCTTCCTCAAAGAACCGAGCTTGTGGTGCACTATATGCCACCCTAATACCGGTGTTACAGGGGCACCGTTAACCGCAGCTAAGTCACCTTAAACTGCTGTTACGCGTCACCAGAGTTACTGCACCATACTCTCGGATAGCTAGTTCAGAAGAAGTGAAGAGTGCGCGTGGACTGCTTTGAAGGGTGCTCAAGATTCTCAAGCGCGTGCGCCCATAGCTTTGATTGCATAGCCGCAGAATGCAGTCTACAAGTATTGCGTGGTGACATAGCCGCCTCTATACTCGCAAAGTGTGGCAGTCGAAGCGAGCCCGGTCGCAGATTTGGAGCGCGAGGATTTGTTAGCAGAGAGCATTTCTGGTATTCAGCGCAAAGCTTTTGCAGCGGCGAGGACCCGAAACACAGTTTCAAACCTGACGAGAAAAGAAGCGGTAGACCGAGGAACGCGAGAGCACGAGCAGACATTCCATCGCTCGGGACAAGTGTGTTTCGGCGTCTCGCCGCAGCGGGGTGCCCGTCACATGCTTCTCTTCTCATCTGTTCTCTGCCGCGCTACCTTTTCACTTTCGGCGGCCGCGTCTCGTGGCGATCTGCCGGGCTTTGTCAGTGTAGAGCGACGCACATGTATGACACATGTATGTCTGAAATAAACTATTCTATTGTATTCTATTCTTTTCTATGGTGGTAACTGTGGCTTAGCGTAACTGCAGTTAAGTGTGCCCGTGTAACAAGGGTACAAAAAGCCAGAGATAACACTGCAGCCAACGAACGCGGCTCTAAAAGTAAGCGCTTCCACCCAAGATCGCAGCTGAAAACAAGCAGATTTATGACTCAGTATACGTTTAGTTATGTAAGTCGAAGTTTGGCTGCAAATGTTGAGGAAGCACGAACCCTGCCATCCGGTTATGATCGGCCAATAAAACTTGATTAATAGAGCAAAATGCTCAGCATATAATTATTGTTACGCTCAGCTGCAAACAGACGCGGCCGAAATGGCCTTCTTTTTTGTTTCTGCTTCATTTTTTATAGCGTCATTTATTCGGTACTTGAGGAAAAAGGGTCTTCAAGAAAGTGGCTACCGAATTCATACTGAGAGATTGATCTTCTTCAGGATGACATCACATGATTAGTGACAAGAATATATAGGGTATAGGAGGGCTTTGAGAGAGTGGAAAGGTGTGGGAAGAGGGTGACTTGAAGGGAGAGGGAACGGAGACTGACTGGAGGGTTCAGAACACTTGTACAGTATGCCTGTGGACAGAATGCAGGGACACCGAGAGTTCACATTCATTTTATGTCTGTCTCTTGTCTACAGCTGGACAGGGCATGGGCGGCATTGAATTCAAATGTGACGATCGCTTACGTATTTAATCTCAAAATTGTTGGGAAGCGTTCTAGAGGACATAGAGGCGAAAGCTGCTCATACATCATACAAACGACAGTCTGCGAACACGTGTCACCGCAATATCCGTGGTTCGAATGCTGCGTGCCAAGTTTCTCCTTGAACTCATTGCCAGGCGGCATTCGAAGCACGGATCGCGCGGGGACTCGGGTTCGAATCTGTATGCAGACTGTCTCCTGTATGATGTAGGAGCAGTGTAACCCCGGCATTATACTACTTACAACTTTATTTCTTCAAAACACTGTGTAAGAGAGGCGCCTTTTAAAACCACGCGCTCACGCCCGGTGTTTTCATAATTGTTGCCGAAACTCCTAAAACTTCTAAGGACAGCGAAGAATGGGGCCTGCAGAAATAAAAACGATAAACACATATCAATATTTTTTTTTTTTGTGCGCTGTGTGGTAATTTTAGCCGGGGCTTGGTCGTGGACACTAAGACTTGTTCCGAATCGACTGCGATGAATAATACAAAAATGTCTCGGGAAAGTCTATCGCTTATTATTGAATAGCTACTGAGAAAGCTTGATAGGAATTATTTCTTGAGATTAAAACGTCTGCGGCCTCGGCGTTATTAGAAAAGCCAGAAAGATTACTCAAATCCTACAGTATATCTCGTAGATTCAGAGTCTCACAAAATGAGAAGCTTTGGGCGTCTTTTCATGAATGAGCAGTTTGGCGATGGTTCTATTTTTGCAATGGAAAGCAAAATTTGCTAATAACAATTTTTAATAATGTGACAATTAAGGTGTCCCCAAAATTCATAATTTCACAATCAAATGTTGCGTTCTTGTAATGTTAAACTTTATGTCATCAAACGAAAATTTCGGTTATTATCAGTTATTATTATTTATAGCTTGCTTTTCTCATTATTTTCTGGGAGTGCTCAAAAAGCACCTTAATCTACAAGTAGATGCAGTTTCCAGCAGAACTAATACAAATTATAAAATATAAACAGAGATGTCCAGATTTAGAAAAAACCCTCGCAAAAAAGCAATAAAATTATAACAAATGAAAGACACTATAAAAATTTAATTCGGCGCGCTTCTGCAGATAAAGCTCAACCAGAGTCATTGTTATTGACTTGTTGAAGTTTAACCGTTATATTGTCTTTTATCAGTCTTTTCCCGCAATCTCTTGCTCCTTGGGCGTCTATACTGCTAGGTAGCTTCAAAAGAAAAAATGAAAGCCACAATGGGCACAATGCGATAACACGTCTAGTTCAACAAATATACTTAAATAAATACGAAAGCATAAAAACATTAAAGACGTACACGGACGACTACACTCTTTCAAATAGGAACGACGTTTAATTCTGGTGACAAAAATTCACGCTCCACTCGAAATGTTTACGCAGATGAGGAAGGAGGAAAGAAGAGGGGGAATGGAAATGGGAAACCGAAGGAAAGGGGTGGGGGAGAAGGGCTCAGCGCTGTGTCATCATGATGTCTGTTTCCTTCTAAGTCTAGTTCCGTGATTTTTCAAGCTCTGGCCTAAGGAATTCTATTTCCCGTCTTGATAATGTTAGAGAAGCCGATGAGACTGTTTCTCGCGTTCTTGATGAAGAAATCCTCGATGATTACGCGTCCGTAGCGTTGACGGTGAGCTCGTTTAATTTTGTGCAGCCAAAATTGGGAGCGCGTCCGAAACAACCTTTTACGTGTGCCGCGACAGGGTGCGTGGGGTACTGGGCTCTCAAAGTTGCTTCGTTGTGATGCTCGCGAAGCCGATCATTGATGGACCGGCCTCTTTGACCGATGTACTCGGCTCCGAATTGGAGGGGTACCGAGTATACTTTTTCTACCCCACGCTCTGGGTGGTGTGTTTCTTCTCGCAGGCGGTTCGGATTGCGTTTAGTTGATCATGTTACACAGGCTTGCCAGTTTGAACCTACATGAGAAGACAACTTTGGTGTCAAAGCGTGTGGCGATAGATCGGATGCGGGGGGTGAGGGGTCTTTGGTCTCGCTGGGGGTGATAAGCCGGTGAAGACGTGAAACAAGACGCTCCACTGGATACCCGGATTTCAGAAGTCGTTGGGATTGGTGAATTATGCTCTCCGTCGCGGTATGCTGACATGATTTCATTTTTGCCGAGGTTAGTAACGCGTTGATCACTCCAATCTTGACCGACTTGGAGTGGGCACTCTCGAAAGGAAGAACTGGTTTTTCTGATCGTTGCTTAAACTCCCAGCACATATCGTGATTTGTTTTTCTCAGTCGTGGGTCCAGAAATTGCAGGCCCTCCAGGGATGGGTACCCCCCCCTTTTCTCTCTCTCTTTCTTTTTCTCTCTCTTGAATTTCAATTTATCTGCCTGCGCTGAGGAATGAGGGCAACATAGCCTCCATTTTGACGGCTGTTGTGTGAATTACCAGATAATCATCCACGTAGCGGAAAACTTTTATGGTCTGGTATGTGTACCTCAACTCCTCTCAATGACTCGGACAACGAAGGACAGGTATATCTCGCTTAACACGGGCGCAATGAACCTATACACACATCTCAGTTTTGATGCCAGTTATTTCCATCTTGTTCAATCATCGTGGATTTGAGGTAGAGCTGGAGAAGCTTGATGAACCTGGATAGTGGCACTCCGGACGCGTTTTGTAAGCTGCATTGTCCGTTTTCCGTGACTGCTTCTCGAACACAATTTAGCAGGAACGAAATGTCCAGCCATGTAGTACATGTCTTCTATGTCCAACGAAAAGAAGGTGATCTCTGGTGCAGATATGGGAAGTGGCTGGATGGTGGTTATAAGTTCCTCGGAGTTTCTGAAGTGCAACGGCCGAACCGTAACTATGGGCGAGGGGTGTTTGTGATGATACAAGCGCTAAGTGCTTCTGCCAATACGCCATCTCTGACGCGAGGGTGCGGAAAGAGACCTCCGGCTTGTGTGTTTTAGCAGAGAAGAACACATGCGGGTACTGCTTGGCTGGGGCGGCGACGGAGCTTTTCAGTTTTTGTCGGTTTACGTCAGTGCACAGGTTCTTCAGCTTGGTGCGGGGCGACCCCAAAGGCCTCTTCTTCAGTGCCATAACATTGTTATCGTCGACCGCGTTGGCCTTCACCTCGAACTCATCAGCATCGATGACCACAAATCCCCCTGATTTATCCGCGTGCAGGAGCTTGAGGTTGTTTTCGCGCATTTCCATTACAGCCGACCGGATGTTGACACTTGCCATGGGGCGATGAGTCGGAAAGGAGCACACCGAACGAGTCGCCACTCCTAGGAATTCCTGTCGTCCTTGTTCAAGCACGACGGTTGCAGACATGTTGCACAGTTGCCAGTTGATCAACTTTTGAAACTGGAAGGTCCGGGGCGAACTTGGGGCCCTTTGCGAGGATAGACTTTGTGCTTGGCTACAGTCGAGCGTCTGTGATGTAGGTTGGAGGTGCGAACTTGGTGGTGGTTGCTTGCGTGGTGTTTGGCAGTCGATTTTGTGACAATGTGTTTTTCCATGATGAGTCTAAAGAGTTCTTCAGCGGCTTATTACAGAAAAACGTACGAAGGGTACTTCGTGTAGACTGGACCAAACAACTTGTTCTTAAAGCCTGACAGCACAGAGGAGGGGACACGCATTTCCTGTGCAATTCCCTTGCCGGATATTTCGCATAATCCTGCGGCTGCTCGGCATGTTTTGACATTAGATTTAGTATTGTGCGATACTACATCATTGTGAAGGTTTCTACTGATTTGTTTTAATATTTGGCAAACAATTTTCAATAAACACATTCTTTAATCCAATTAGGCGGGAGCCTAAGTCACCAGCTTAAATCATTCCTGGTTTTTTGTATGTGTAATAAAAACAACAACATCGATCTGTGTATAATAAAACATTAGTATGCGAAAATAATATAAAATAAATATATTGGGCAAAGCTAAGTTTATTACCAGATCTTAGTCTAGCTTAGCAAACGTGGAAACAGCATGAAGTCTGTCGTGGCCAGCTGTAGTTCGTTTTATTAAATTCAGTTAAACGAATCAAATCAGGTAGTATACCCTCATTAATGGAATGTGGGTATGGACAGGAGCGTGATCACGTGACAAAAGATGCATGACTGGAACAAAGGGCACTTAGCTTCCACCAGGAGTGAATGGGATACAGCCCGCACACCCAATTTTCTTCTCCGTTATACAGTATATCTGTTTCTAGTCATATTTATTGTGACTCGTAGCACGAAAGTCACGTCCATACCGCTACAACAAGAACTGTCATAATTAACGCAACTGACCATGTTTCGGGACAGATGCCGCAGTGTTCCACATTATCGAAACGCGTCATTAATTACACAATTAGGGTTATTTTTTCTCTCCTCTTATGCGGTAGCTCTTTCGACGAACTATTACCATTAGTGAATATTTCATGTTTTTGTGTCTTTGGACATAGAATATGCCTTTACGTTCGCGTTCCGGGGTCAACGCCCGTTGCGAAAACCTATTTAGAGGCACTGCATTAGGCGGGCCTTTTCTATTAATTCTTTTCTATCGCACTGTTCTGCAGTAGCTCACACCATGGCGGAATCATTAACCTGCTCGCAACCTCTTTTTTTATAGTGTCTAATTTTGTTTTTAGTTAATGTGTTTATGCCTACCTGAGTTCGGTACGTGTACCAGGTGACTGCTGGGCAGGAATCTCATCTAATGGTGTTTTCCCATGGTCAAAACAGCAAGCGAAAACCAGAATTGCTTTTTTCGCCACGGCGAACATTCCGGCAGTATAACACGTGTTCGCGATAAAGAAAAAAAAAACGCTTCCAAATAAACCTTAGAAAGAAGATAAAGTGAACAAAGAAAGGCAGGAAAATGCTTGCGGGTAGCACCAGATTCCTCTTTGACATATAGAATCTAATAATGGCTTAGCTCGCGTATAAAGAAAAAAAAAAAGAAGGATTCATTACAAATAAAGCACAACTTTAAGAAAACAAGAGACAGAATGAAAGAAAAAAAAACACGTCTTGTAGAATCTGGTGTTTTTTTTCTTCTAAGGTGAATACCACCCAAGAACCTATATACTTGCCGTTTCCTGCACCACCGCTCTTTCTCTGGTCCATCAAGGCGTGAACATTCTTGCCGAGAAAAACAGAACTCTCCCTACAAACTCAGGAAACAATATGTTGCATGTCAAGCGAGGTTCTCCTACCCAATAAAACCGCTCGCGGGAATCTTTTCCCCACAAAACTCCCCAACGTCTTCTTTGTGGTACCGGGTCAGCGCTCGTCGACGACAGCGGTGGCGGACCCTCCGCATAACACAAAACGTGCTTGAAGAAGAAACGGGGGGAATACGATTCGCACGAGAGGCATTGGAAAAAGTTTCTCTGCCGATGGTGTACCAGGTTTTCACGCCTCGCTGAGTGGATGTGAATTGGTCCGTGGGGCTGCCTAGTCAGCCGCGCGCTGCTGAGGTGAACTGGGTCGATTGGACCTCCTGGGAAGCCTGCGTGCTTTCTGACTTGCTTTGCGTTGGGCTTTTTTTTTGTGTGTGCGTCTTGTTTAGCTTTCCTCCGTTCGGTGTTGCCGTATCTTGGCTAGTTGGCTTGGCTTTTGTTGGCCTGGCTAATGGTGTCGTTACGCTGCGTTCGTTAGCGCTATAAGTCTACAATCAAGCGTGCGTTAAGAAGGTTGCATCAGCCTTGCAAGAATATAAGTCGGATCGATAAAAAGCTTGCGGTGAAGGAACCCGTGTGGATTTCTGCATTTGTTTTTTGCTTACAACTGCTCTGGTGAGTTTAGCTGACTTAGCTTCTTTCTGCCTTAGCTAGACAGAGCTTAATTGGCTTGGCTGATGCCTTAATTAAGCTTTTTTGTACGACCATGCGTGATGGAACTTCAAGTAAAAACATATTACCACATCATTTTTGAAATACCGTAAAGTGAATCGCTAAATACTGCTCTCTTTTATTGCGTTGTGTAAGCTCGTTTATTTTCATTATCAACACGTAGCTTATCTTTTCACTGCATTTGTAGACTTGTCTAGGATCGCAAGTACGTGAAGAAAGTCACTGAACCTTGCTAATTTGTCCCTTTTCAGCAAACCCTTTTGATGAACTGATCTCCTTTTCCGCCTCTTGTTGCCTATGCTTAGTTTGGCTCGTCTTAGTTTTCTATCATATCTAACGTGGCGAGAAGTTTGCGACAGGTAGTTCCATAGACTTATCTGTCTCCACGTGGAGTATTTAACTTTACCTTTTATGCCGTGTGCACATTCCGGCCAAAGCGAAGTGGGGGCCGGGAGAAAACAAGAAATGGTGACACAAAGATAAAAAAGGATGAGATAATGAGTGTCTTGCAGTTGCAAAATACTGATAAATTTATCATTCTCCCTTACCATTTCATGGCGATACTGCTATCTAAGGAAGAACATGGGAACTTCTAAACAATTTAGCACAATTCATGGCACGCATTTCTATCGTACTTGGAGTGCGATATACCGGGTGTCACAAAAAAAATAGTTTTTTTTTTCACCGCAAAACTAGACTAGGCATCGCCGAACGCTCATTCTCCGTCCAAATGTAGCGCCAGAGGTCACAACCAGATGCGAAAGTTTCAGCCCGATCCGACACCTTGTTCAAGTTATTCGGGTGTAGGACCGTTCGTCAAATGACAATTCGTCGCACGATAGCTGGCAGCAGGGCTATTCGTCACATAGGGTAATTTGTCATAGGGCGGTTCGTCACTATGACAATTCGTGAAACATTTCTTTTTGATAATTTTTTAATGGGTTTTGTTGCTTATTGAGCATAGTATTTTATAGCAGTCCGCCGATTCATGATTGAGTCATTGGAAGCCGCATTTCCAGATCCTTCTTCGAAACCCTATAAGCTAAGCCGAAATGAAAACCTTTGTCAGAAGGGGAACCAGAGAAAGACTGTGAACTCGAAGGTGGATAACAAAGTAATCCTCAAAGCATTATACATTGCGCTTCCTGTGTTAACTAAGATGTTTATCAACTTAGAACCAAACAGGAGACTAATCTTTCTAAACAGGATACTACACACAAGCTGAATAACAAGGCTACCTAACACTTAAAATAGGTCAATGCTAAGAATAGCGTCGGTTTATAACACTTTCGGCGACACTTTTCGTTCGGTATAGACAAAGCGCTATTTCAAAATTCCCGTTTTTCGACAAGTTGTCCTAGTAACGAATCGCCCTATGACAAATTGCCCTGTGCGACGAACGGCCCTGCTACGAGTTGCTTTATTACGAATTGTATTTCGACGAACGGCCCGTACCCCAAGTTATTCAAGAGATTTCATGAAAATTTCAATGAGAAAATGGAGCCCATTTTCGCCCGTTTTCGGTTTCTGGTGCCATAGATCCACATGTATTCGAAAAACTCCGTCGGCCGCCATTTTCCCATTGAAATTTTCAGAATATCACTTATAAATTTTGAATAAGGTATCGGATCGGGCTGAAACTTTGGCATCTGGTTGTGACCTCTAGCGCTACCTTTGGGTGGAGAATGAACGTTCGGCAATGCCTAGTCTATTTTTGCGGTAAAAAATAAAAACCCTCTACATTTTTTTTGTGACACACCTGTAGTTAGGTATTTTTAGATAAAACTGCGTAGTAAGAGAGTATAAGGCATAAAACGTATGCCATTATTAGTGGTTGGTTCCGTACAAGACGTATGTAATGATGGATTGTCAGCTTATGCATTTCAGACACGTGCTTTTTTACGCGTTGATTTATATCCACTTTCCGCCTTGTGCAACACCTCAATAAACAGAGAAGATGAATTTAGAACGTAAAATAAACGTCTAATGGGGCGAACTTAGTGCCTTCAAAAGAGAAAGGTGTCAGGTGTCTTGCCCCGACGACAGAAAGGTGACTGACCCGAAGCAGCGCGCTATCGCTGCTTTCATACACGCGGCGCGTTCAGGAAGGTTTTGAACAAGAACACTCGATGACAGTCGAGAATTGGCTGGGATTACATAGAAGAGTACAACTTTAATAAAATAAGCATCCGGGCCGACCGGGGTTCGAACCCCATTCCTCTACGAGAAAGCAGCATGCGCTGTGAACTCCATCACCACGCACGCGGCTATATCGCATCATGGTGTTCGTCATGTTTTTGTGTGTGTTCTATCATCGTTGAACAAATCAGGAGCAGAAAAGGCCTAGTGACTTGAGCTTTCCATGCTGCCTGATTGGTCCTATTAGCTCGTAGCGTCGGCTGCATCTGGACTGCAGCAGAAACGAAGTCTAAAAACTATCGCTTATGCGGCATTTACACCACGTGCGAATGTACTACGATATTAAATTTATTATATCATGCGTACAGGGTGTTTATTTCAAGCTTTTCACGTGTTTCACTCCTCCTCACACCTCGTTTTAGGAACGCGGCAAACACACTAAGAAATGCCTGCTCGTCTACTTATCCGCAAAACACTCAAAGAGCCAATCTCTGCGATCTACGAAATCAGCTCAGCAAATGATGAGGCGGAACATCTGTTTAGACCTCAAAATTAAGTCTGCGCTGTGGCATTATGCAATGCAAGCGTGACGCTTTGCATTGCGTAAGGCCACAGCGCAGACTTCAGGCGAAGGTTGCGGGTGCAATCCCACCTTCTGGCCCAATTTTTTCGCCAGCTCCATTTCCCTTTCCCTTTATATATATATATATATATATGAGAGAGAGAGAGAGAGAGAGAGAGAAAGAGAGAGAGAGAGAACTTTGAGTGTGGGAGCATGCCACCACTGGTTTAGAAACTGTGGGAGCGGCTGCCCCCCCTCCCTCCCCCCCTCCCCCTCCCCCCTGCCCCCCGGTTCCGGAGCTCCTGGAACTACTTGACCTATCGATCGAGTCTTTGAAAGCACTTTTCTAATCTAGGCGCACTAGTTTTGACGCACTTCACAGACCAGGGGCGGTCTGTGAAGTCATTCTTATATAACGGTTTCGGGGAACCGTAACCGAAATCACACACACGCACAAAAAAGAATGAACGCAATAATAAATTATTCGCAGCGGCTTGGCGTAGTCTGCATTGCATCACATATTGACAGTTGCCATACGCATTGTGTTCAAAGCAAGAAAACATACAAACACAATTGTGATGTCCCTTTTTCTTAACGACTAGCAGTTAGGCGTTTGTTTGCATATAGATTAGAAAGCCGCTCAATGCAGTTTAATTTTCGAATATAAAAAAAAAAGAATAATAACATGTTTCAGTAGACTCCGAGGATATTATTGGCAGATACAGTAATGCTTCTCATATCGCGTTGATAAGGATTTTGCATCGCATATGTTAGCTGAAAAAAATTGACTTCAAGCTTCAATCGAAAGTGTATTTCTGTATCAACTTTTTTTTATGTTATTTAATAAATCCCCCTGACACGAACAGCCTGATTGCCTCCACTGTTTCTGCCGCCACAGCGCTCTCGTTCAACTGTCTTTACTCCAATGCCTTTACTTCTCTGCACAGTACAAGTTCCGGAACATTTGTCATATCGGTCCTTTATGGTGTTCTTGTCAGGGGTATTGATTTCATACGGCCACCGGCACAGACGCTGCTCCGCAATAATCAATTCGTGCTTGGCGATCCACGATGAGAACTGGAGGGCTTTGCTGATGGGACATCATTTCTACTTTCGCGTTTAGCAGCGCCACGTTCGAGATATTGGTGTTGGCGGAAAAATTAATTAACATATTCTGGTGAGCTACTCACTATATTGGTGTCAATATACTTTTTATAAATCGTGTTGTTGTTTTTTCTTGCAAGACATCGAACAAAGAGGTGATAATCTATGTATAGGCAGCCCACCCTGCATGTACTTTAAATATTTAAAATATACTTTATTATATAATCTTAGTGTACTCCGCGTTTCAGCTCTGGGGTTCAAGCCTAGATCTAGTCTGGCAACAATGGAGGTCATACTGGAAAAAAAATCTTTTTTTAACGTAGCACATTAAACTTTTCGTGTATCCCTTTTGGCTAAAGCTTGAGAGAGCAAAATATGATTTTAAACAGAGCTGAATATACAAGATCGATTCTCTCATTTTTAGTATACCGCAATATATTACCTTTCGCACCCTGGAAAAATTGACATCAGCAATTTTTCAAACTTTGTTATGCATGCTGTATATGTAAATCGACAGGCGATGATAATAAACTGCCGAAGTAATCATCTTTTGAGCAGTGACAGGCGCTCTTCTTTCCTAGCCACCCTCCACGTCAAGGGTTTGGGTTTCTCGTGTGCGCAAACTAAATACCTGACATTTTGACACGCCAGAATGGGACATTTTTGAAGTGACTTCAGAGTTCCCCAAAAATTGCTTTCCATCAAAAGGTTCAAACAAGAACAACAACAAAAAAGTCGGTTCGCCGCGCTGATTTGTTACTTTCTCTAAACCGTATCCCTTGCTCAAAACGCTTAATGCAAAAATAACAAAACATGTATAAGTAAAATATGATATTGATTTTTTTTAATTTATTTTTCTATCGTCTGTTCGGATTCGAGAATCAATACACGGCCCCCTATAAAGCCTCTTGACATTTTCATTTCATGAATCGCGTGAAAGTAACTTTTTTATTTACCTTCTTTTTTCTTTGATTTTTCTCGCAAAAAAACAAACAAACAAACAAACAATAATCCTAAGTGTCGGCGACATCTGTTACTAGCTTTAGAAAAAAGCATAAAGTTGTTCTCGTTTTCTTGTAGCCACTTTCTTTTTCTTCTATGACTAGAAAAACCACCCGCGCAAAATGCTAAACTCCAAGTCTAAGACAATGGAGGGAGGTCGTTCTATAAAGACCAGTTCGGTTTTAGTAACAAGATATCTTCTCCATGCAATGGAACCTTTCTTTATTTAGATGAAGATTCTGTCTTTATATCTCCAGATTGCGTAACGCCTTAAAAACAGAGAAAGTCTTGCCTTTCGCATCTGGATCGATTTGTGGCGCGCAAAAGAAACAAAATAATACTGGGAATCTATTTTTCTGAAGTATATTTTTCGAGAGCCAACCACTGAGATATACGGAAGGGATGCGGACGAATGACAGTGCCGGAATAACGATTGAACCTTACAAAAATGATCTGAGACCGGACTTGTACAGTAGTCATTATAAGCAAGCAAATTTCTTGTAACCAATCAGTTTTTGGAATAAATTTGTTATTCTTTGAATATTTTTTATATTTTTAGGATGTAATCACAAGAGTAATCTGACTACTTTTGGAGGTACTCAAATTACTATTGACTATTATTATTTTCCTCTCCCCTTTCTAATGGCGCCGTTCGAAGCCTCGTAGCAAGTCTCCGAGAGGAGGAATAATGGTTTATTATATTAAAACTGATGCTTTGATAAGATAAGAAGCTTATAATTCGGTGATTTTAATCCAAGAATCGGCGGTATGAAAGGCCGGTTTTTAAACCGGCAGAAAAACATGTCGTTTCCAAAATCCGAAGTAGTCGGAAAAGTCGCGAATACTTTTCTACGTAACGGCCAATTACTTTAATTATGGAGTAATCAAGTAATCTAAATAAATATACCTTTTAACCAAGAGTAATTATAATTGTGATCGATTACTTTACTCAAGTAGCGCGTACAAGACCGCGTGACAGTGAGAGCGTCGTGCGCTATGAAAAATCCGGGGCGTCCATGCGGAACCTAAGTTCATCTGCGTCTTTTGCAGGGGTTGCTGGCGACGTCAGAAGACGCCGAGCTCCGGATTGGCTCCGATTGGAAGGATAGTGGGTAGACCTCTAGGCTAGCTTGCTTATGAGGTCTATACCCACTATCCTTCAAATCAGAGCCAATCAGAGCTCGGCGTCTTTCTGACGTCACCAGAACTCCTGCAAAAGAAGCAGACGAACTTGCGCCCCGCATACTCTTCCTGCAAAAGCTCTTTGGAGAACCAATCACTTCAACCTACGGGAGGGATCTCGGCGAATGACGGGTCTAAAAATATGCGCAGTACTTAAAAAATAAATAAATAAACAAAGACAGTCTACTCTGCGGCACCGAGCATAGAGGTTTCACCACAGCGCAATGCTCAGTGCCTCGGGCATTTTTTTTTTTATAATGCACGTCGCCTCTTTTATTTTGATCTTTAACTCATCGACGATAGCTTTTTGACTGCTATTTTGCGGCTCCTGAAGCTCTGTGATCTTATTTCATCGCATTTACCTAAGGCCGCACGCTCGCCCATCGTACAAAAGACACTGCGTTGGCTGCAGACACGATGATGGTTAATTCTGTCATCAGGCGCATAATTGAAACATGTCTGAAAAAGGTTTCTTTTTTTTTATGTGGTTATTGTGGCAGGATTATTATACGAGGAAGAGACACGCCTCCGACTGTGTCAGCAGACTGCCCCTTGGTATGCACTCGTAGTGCGGCCGTGGCTTCATTCTCCCACCCCCAGAAAGTTCCATTGAATGTACGACCCCTCGTCAAGTCTTACTTATCTCGCCACTGGAACCTCGTGCAGTGAATCACCATTCCGCTGTTTGGCACGTCTGCCGTTTGGGCCGCGCCATCTTTTGCTGCGGGCTGCAGAGCCGTTTATATTCAGAGAGTTCGGCCAATAGGCGGAGCTTGTTGCCCGCTAGAACCAGCGGATTTCGCGATAACACAAAATGGCGTAACTTCTGTGTTTTGTTTAGTTCCTGAGAATTCGCATAGAGTTCCTATGAGTCAGAGCCACAAGATGGCGGACGAAAGTAATCCTCCCCCGTCTGTCAGACTACGCTGCTGTGGTTGCCAGGCTGTCTCTCAGTGTAAACGGCTCTGCTTCGCGCTTTCGGGTAAGTTGTAAGCCCCCCCCCCCCCCCCGTCCCCCGCGCTTTTTTTTTTTGTTTTCGTCTTTTTCGCTGGATATCGTTGCCTTCCCTGGAGTTGCGAATTCTCGGTTTTAGAATAGCGGATTTATAAAATTGTACTTGGCGCACCACGTGCATGTCAACGACAATTTGCAGCAGCATGGAAAATACATTTCATGCTTATTATTGACTTTTTTATTGTTGAAAAGAAAAATGACGCAGTTAACATGTCTTTATAAACGAGCCTCGCTTTATGGACGTAGATAGCTTATTCCGAGTCCTATTGGTCAAGCAGTTACTTTTTTTTTTGTTCCAGTTATATTATGGTTAGCTGACAGTGTAAGATACGCAAGGCGTGGTTTATTTATTTCCACACTTCTTGCTTCGTGATTCATTTAAAGGGAAGCTGAAACGGTTAAAAAAATGTGTTAATGATCCTTTCTTCCGTAGTTTGTCCTGGAAAATCTAAATATCACCATCATTTGTCCTCAAACGGCACTAAACGTAAAACAAAATCGAAAAAAACATGCAGTCGCCCGTCGCCGCCAAACGTCATTGGTTGGTCGAGCCATGACGTCATAAAATGACCAGGCGCGATTCGAATTGCATCTTTCGCAAAACGATCAACTGACAATCCTTGCCTCGTATCGTCTCCGCTTCGCGTAAGCTCCTCGGATTCGCTGAGGTGCGCCTGGCTTTTCTGTAGAAAAGATGCTGGGAACTGCTGGACTAGCAACCATTCACTGAAGATAAACCTCTTCTTCTTCCACACCCATTACCTCCGAGATATGAAACTAATGGGTGTGAAGAAGAAGATCTTCAGTAAATGGTTGCTAGTCCAGCGGTGTGTTTTCCCTATTTTCTTTCTCATCCTCTTCGTGTATCTTCCAACGTTCAGCTGGCATCTTTGAGAAGCATGAATCATTAACTAGCTCAGTATCGACGTCGCACGACGCTGGCCCTGCGAGCCGGAAAACCACGCGCGAGGAACCTTTCGTGACGTCATATTTTCCCTTCTCCCTTTAGTCCCCTCTCCCGCTTCCGCGATGGGACGTGGTTTCAGTGCAACTTCAAAGGCGTCTTTTTAGATAATACGGGACATGAAACAGCCTACCTTTTTGTGATATTCGTGATGCCTAAAGTCGGAATCAAAAAGAATCGAGTGTTTCTAATCAAATTCAAGATCGCTTCAGCTTTCCTTTAATAAGATTCTAGGATTCGCCACACCTACGTTTCTTAAGATGTCAGGAATATAGTGCCTAATGCGTCTTGTGGCATTAGGCATTCAACTAAAAATCATAATCTATTTTTAATTTTTGTTATGTCGTAACATGTTACAGTCATGTCTCTTGAATATAGACACATCCGCTTCCCTTCCAAAAAAACAATCATTATGTGAGTTGTCCGTAATAACAACCCAACAATGCATGTAATACCTCAGATCATACACGAACAAACTTTGTCTATTCGCAACTTACTGCGATGGTGGTGCCGCGGTGAGAGAATCACGCTCCCTATAGCTCTTGGATGATCGTCTTCCGAATGACGGTACTTAATTGCTTACTCCTTTCTAACGCGGAAGTATGAGGTATAAGGCTCTTATATCGCTCGTATTTCACGAAATTAGAATTACGGGTCGCAGATCCATACCTCTTACTGTACTTCAACGACGATCATACAGATAACAATCATTTAGATAAAATAAAAAAAAAAAACTGGCGCGCTCTAATTATGCAGGCTGTGCAAGTCCGGCTTCAGAGGCGCCGCCATCTTGCTCGGTTGGGGTGCGCTTGGACGCGTCATAATCCGATTACGAAGCCTTGCTAAGGGGTCGTAATAGAAATATGGCAGCGCCCAGGTGCACCCCAACTGAGCAAGATGGCGGCGCTCCGAAACCAGATTTGCAAACCTGTATAGGTCGTGAAAGTTGCGAATATAGAGGAATGTTCGTATTAGACGGGGTTCACATTAACAATACATGACTGTATATCTGGAGTGTGACAACATCCGAGCTTCCTCTGAAAAAAAGACAAGCGGCTAATCCACGCTGAAACTAAATCCCAAAAAGAAGGCGAGAAAATATTTTTTTTCTTTCGTTCTTAAATTTAAAGTGGTTCCTGCGAAATCCACTTTCCGTCTTGGAATTACCTCGTCTTAAGTCAGTTCTTTTTAAAGGCTCGATGAAAAAAATAAATGCTGCAGATCTGAAAACGAGATGGAATAATCCGGATTTTAAATTGTTTCTTGTTTTGTTTAGTTTAGAGACCAAAATAATCTAAGCAACTACGCGAGCTTAATTTATTTGGATAGCACTTAAAATGATTTCGCTCACACGAAAAGGGAAACAATAACCTAAGGCAGGACGCTAGATTTAAGAGGTCAGAATCTTGGCTATTTTTAGGTGGACTTAATTTAGAATTGTTTCATTCCCTTAGAAAACAGAACACACTATGCACAGATTAACCATTGGTTATAAAATAATTACGAACAATACAAAGCGATGTACTACAGTACAATAATATGCGGTTCCGAAGTCATTTTGTGTTAATTGCAGAAAATCGACGCGTCTTAAAAACTGGGAAAAAATGTTATTAGTTTTCTTATCGGTAATCCAACGAGAAAAAGTAATTTGGTAAACCATAACGAAGGTTTCAAAAAAGGTTTTGCATAGTATCAGAAATAAATGTTGTTAGAGAGAAACGTGCTGGATGCTCCAGAGTTCGAGCCACGTTTCGCTCAAATACTGATATTGTCTTTTAGAAAAAGTTAGCTACCCCTCTGACGCTTTCGAAAGATCGCATCCTCAGTTTTTGCTTGATAGGTTTGACCGCCTTTGTAATTTATTTGTGAAAATGGTTTCAAGGAAACATTTGTGACAAACGTTTTTCCAGGAGTAGTGAACAGAGCTAGATAATTATTTTCAGGTGCAATCAGAGCTACGAAAATTGTTTTGCTACCTCTGATCGAGAACGTTCGTATTTAAAATTTAGCACTAGTAGCAGACTACGGTTAGACAGGAAGTGAAAATTTAACTTATTGTATGTAATGTGGGTGAATCTGAGGTATGTTTTAAAAAATGATCTTGTTCATAAAATATTATTAATCTTAATGCACCTCCCGACAACTCGTGATATTTCTTTCAAATTTCCTCGCATAGAGCACAGACAGATTAATATTTCGCCAAAAGTGCAAGTAGTTTTTAAGGATGCTTTTAATTTGTACTGATATGCATTTGCCTCTAAGCGATTTCAGCCACTATTCAGAGAACAGTCAAATGTGTTTATGATCTCCACCAGAGATTAACTTGATTCTAAAGAAGATATACGTTATATAAAAGTAGTGATCAATAAGTTGCCATCATCGTACGAGGAAAAATGTTTTATAAACCATAGGCATACTTTACTGTTGTGATTCGTTTTGTGCGTGAAACGCCAAAAATGTTTTAAACCGACTATACACGAACAGTGTTTTGTTTCCATGGATTGGAGATACCCTTCATTCTTTGACGTCACTGCGTGGCCACAATTAAATATTGAATTACCTACACAAACAACATCGCTAAAATGTAGCCTTTTTTGTATAGTGCTCAAAGCAACAAAAAATGTTTAGCAAATCGCACTTGGCAATTGCCTTATGTATTAAAAAAAAGAAAAAAAACCCGGATTTTCAAGATGACCATCGTGCCACTCCTGCAAAGACACAAAAAAGCTGACCTAAACGTTAAGCATGTAAAGCATGTTCACGGGCAGCTCAATAGACTTTAAAAATACTAAAGGACATACCCTTAGTGCATCTTAGTTATTTGTTTTACTTCCCGCAAAGCATCAGATGGCCAAATCTTTCTGATTTACAGCATGGCCGAAATGGATTTAACACACTTAAAACTGACCGCATAAATCGGTTTCTTAACTTCTAGCGCTGGGATTTAGTACATAGGTGAGTGAGGTTGGTGGAAGCTTTTGCTAAGATTGTGGAACGATTGGCTCATCTCTGTAAATCAAGGAAAATCAAAAACTACGTTTTTCCTATACTTTGCATGTACACTAAAAAAAAGTTGTGTGTTACTGTGGCGCTTATTTGGGCCGAATGAAGTCAAGAATAGGTAAGCCTATTCTATTTTCTTTCTGTTTCACAAATATTTCAATCGTAGTAAACGCCAGAATAGCCCAGAACGATTTTCTGTTGATTTTGAGATAAAAGGCCTAGCAATATTTTTTTCCATACACAAAACCAGTTTTTTTTTCTTCTGACTCCGTAGGTTTCATGAATTCATACTCTCACTTCATGAATGCACCAGCTTCGAGCACCTCTGCAGTAAAGCCCAGCACGATAAGTTAAGAAACCGATTTATGCGGTCAGTTTAAAGTGCGTTCAATACATTTCGCCCATGCTGTACTGAGCGCATACGAATGACTGTGCAGAAACAGGAGTTTGGCTCGAAAATACCATCTGCGCAGCAACAATGATCGTTACGTCTTATTTGTTCAGTGTAAAGTCGTGGACAAAGTATACTAAAACCATCGAGCGACGACTAGCAACTAGCCAAGACAGCAGTGGCCGCTGCCCTTGTCCGCATGCCATATCTCGTTGCTAGTTCTACTGCTCCCTACGGGTAGCGCCCCTGTATCTTTCGGTCGTCGCTTGGTCGTTTCAGATAGTTTTCGCCACGACTGTACTTGCGAAGACCGCGTTTTTGAGTTAACCCTATATTTGGCTTTTTGTCGCTAGCTAGACGCGCTTCGCACAGTGATTGGTCAATAACGTGCTATGCAGGACAGTAGACACAAAAGCAACTTTCAGAGTTTCGATCACCACCTCGGCCCTTCTTTTGAGGGCAGTATAGATTTGCCATGTTCCTTAAGGGACACTCAAGTGGTTTTTGAGTTCGTGTTTTGATGATGACAGCTGAATTTAGACGCCCTAAGTATCCCTAAAAACCAAAAAGTATAGTCATACGGTGATTATTTCTTTAATAAAAATGTAATTGAAGGCCGCCAAACCTCGGATCCATCCGAAAACGAAACCACTCTCATTGGTCCTCGCACGCTTATCAAAAGGATCTCGGGCCAATGGCGTTGGACGACGTTCCGTCGCGCAGTGATCCCGAGGTAGCCGCATCGGCCGAACCTCTTTGTCATTCGAGCTTCGATCATGGCGGAGTTCTCTACGCTCGAGGACCTGACGCCGTTAGAGGTTGAAATTCTTCGGCGGACAGCCGACCTGGGGATGATTTCCTATGACGCCACTCCGACGTGCGATGTGGACGATAGCAGCGCTTCGGAGTCATGTTCAGGTTCCGAGGACGACGAAACGCAGACCTTTTCGGGCGTTTTGCGGTTTGGGCAAGTCCTAACCAAACCAACGTTTGACATCGCAGCGTTACCTCTGGTACGTGATGTCAAGCGATGTCGCCACGTTGACTTTCGCCTCGGGAGGACGGAGGGAAGGCTGGTTCAGACATGTGCAACGAGCGCGTATTTACGACTGCGTCCGTTGCAACCGGAGCGACCGGAACGACCGCTACAACAAGCGCAGCGGGTGGTCAGCACGGCGACCGCTTCTATACGCCGCCGTCAGCTGTTTCAGCGGCCCCTCTAAAAAGGGGACGCACTGCTACTCAATGCCGTAACAGAATATAGACAGACAGTTTTCTATAGCCAAAAGCTTTATTATTATTTTTTCTTGATAGGCTTGCAGGCTACGGTGGATGAAAAAAAGAAAATAAAAAGATGCAGTACGCCGTCTTGGACGATCACGACTCTAATACACGACATTACAATAGTACAAATATCGCCACACGCCTTTTCTACGATTATAAAAGACAATGTAATCTTAGCAGCGATATAGCAACGTAGAAATATGATTTCGTGATCAGATAGACGTTGCGAGCGTTCAGGATTGCTAACACTAATCACTTTTCTCCGGTGATGAAAACGCGTGAAAATTCGCATCCTTTATACGGTACGCGCCAGTAATACCTTGAACTTGAGCACACGCATGAAATGCGCCAAATAAGAAATCCGGGCGATGTTCGAGGACACAAATGCTTAGAAAGCACCACTGTAGTCGAAGTAAATAAACACGACGGCACGGGCGTTTCTGCTGTCTTGAGAGTGCCGCCACGACATCGCCGCACGAGTAGGTGGATCTTCCCTTCTAGTACGTGCTGGGTTATCATAGCGACACACGACGAAAATTCACAGTCAAGGATAGCGCTTTTATGCGGAACGATGAGCTTCCACCACGCCGACCACGCCAACGATCACCACCGACGCCATGTTCGCAGAGAAGAAGCCGGCCCGCGACTGGCACGACCGGCATGCAACGCGCGCCACCAGTTCTCCTCGACCTGTGATTGGTCTGCCGCTGCGGTTGTTTCCAACGCAGCGGGGAAAGAAAGGCCGCCAAAATTTTCAAACATACGATAATTTCATTGGTCCTCGCAAGTACAGAAAAGAGTCCGCACGTATTTTATTCCTGCGTGATTAATAGGCGGTTCTGCCTTCTAAAACTGAAGATACTCATTCACTGACACTTCCTTAACGCCATCGCACCAAAAAGTAGCTTCCCCAAAAACCGCTTGAGTCCCCCTTTAACTTCCCTTGACCTGAGAATATTTTCTGTCCAAATTTGAATACATCTGTGCTAGCATAACTTGCTTTTCGTTTAACGTTTTTGGGGAGCTTCACGGAGAAGCTTTGAGAAGACGATCGTACATGAAAGGAATAGTCCACACGATCTAACACCAGATGTTCGTCAGTGTTCGTTTTTTGTTTTACTTCAAGTAAGGCGCCTGCTTGCCTTGCTTAACTCAATAAAAATATATGTCTAGTTATTCAAACATGTAGGCAGCCACAATACACGACAGAAAAAGCAGGTCTACAAAACTTGTCCCAAACTATTGAAGATCTATGCAGAATAAAAAATACAATGTGACCTTAAATATTATGTAAATTTATGCAACAAAACGCCATATCTCGTCTGGTTAAACAAACCTCAAAACAACATGACAAAGAACAAAAAACAGAATAAAAAATAGGGTTTCCTTATTCAAATTTCACCTGAATGCATTTCGGAGATTTCATTTTGGCCCGGTATTCTCAGATATCAAGAATGAGTGCATCATCATATTTTAATAACATTACCTGCGGCTCAAATATTTTTGTATTCTTCTGGAGTTTATAGTGTGTCTGTTTTTTTATAAGAAAGAAAGGTTTGGCAAAAAAGAAAGAAAACAGATTTGTGTTTTAGTTGCATCTTACGCCACACTAGCCATCCTTTCCATCGCTGAAACGAAATTCGGTTTTGTTCTCTATAATTGTATTTCGTCTTCGCCTTTCCGAAGTGTTGTTCGAGGCCAAGATGAAAAAATACAGATCTTCATTATAGTGGAGCGCTGCCTTGAGTTTACAATCTTTTTTTTTTGCAGGTTTATTTTAAAATTAATATTATTACGATCCACAAGGGCCACATCAAAATTTAAAACGAGTGGCTTCAAAGAAAGAATAAAAGAAATATATAAGTGCTAATCTATATACTTTTCTCAAGATTAAAAAAAATAAATATCTTCATATGTGACTTCCATGAAAGTGATTTTCTCAAAAACCAGGTACGAACATTTTGTTGCGTCGTTTGCTGCTTCTCAGTTTCTACACTTCAATGCTCATTCCCCCCATCATTCAGGTTTTCTTTTTTTTTTTTTAGATTTGATATTTTTGTGCGCATTTCAACGTACCGCAGATTGCAAACCTAAAAGGTCCCCGAGTGCTTATCTCTGATACCGCAGAGAGTTCGCGGAAGGCATTTTGACATATATTTAGTTACCCAAACTTTTCAAGGAGTTTGACCGAGATATGTTACGAGGGAAAAAAAACAGCATATAAAAAAAAAAGAAACTTCGTGCTTACGCTGAATATAAATTGCTATGAGTTGACATTTAAAAGCATTCTTTATATGTATATAATTAAATCACGGACAAAATACAGCTACAAATGTTTGAAGAAGATAAAATGGGGGAAAATTTTATTTTTTCTGAGATGGGTCTTAGAGAGATGGCTGCGGGGGCTTAGCGCTGGTGGAGGTATCCTCTTTCTATTCATCTAGATTTACGTTTTTATGTTTATGCATTGCGTATTACGATAGTGCGCTCTCGCAAGGTAGACCAAAAAAAAAAGAAAAAACTACCTCATGATAGCACTTTTTCTCCATCCTCCGTGGTTTGGGGTCCCCTGTTCATTAAAAAAACCGACCTGTTATGCTTAAAACACGTGCCTACAAAATTCAAAACCCTAGTCATCGTGAGACCTCTTTTCCTTTTCCTTCCCAACTATTTAATTTTTGTAATCTTTTTTCGTGGAACCGTAAACGGTGCCTTGAAGTAGGCATTGGGACGTGCTTTATCCCTAGTTTCGGCGGAAGTTCGAGTTATAAAACCGGTAGGAGAAAAGAAAAATATCCCGAGCTTCCAGAAGTTTCAGAAGTTGGCCTCATTTCGCAAAGGAGGGCGCGCTGCGATTTGCGTAGGGAAGTCGTCTCCCTCATTCCGAATAGTGGATGGAAGCAATCTCACGATTCGTTTGAAATTGTCTTTATTTTTTCGTAGTTATGTGTCTAAAGATGAATCTTTAAGAATTTATTTTACACTTTTTAGTAGCAGACGTCCTGGCGAGAAACTCAAGCGAAATCTTGCATGGTGCATTAAGCTTTAAAGGTGCTAAAGTCCCGAAAGGAAAACAAAAGGCTCGTTCGATTTACTTGCTCCTCCTGCACCGGTGCAGAAAAGTGTAGGGCGGTATAACTTCCGGTCGTATCCTAATACACATACCGGAAGTACATCTACACTTTCTGCACCGGTGCAGGACGTGCAGGTAAATCGAACGCGCCTAAGAAAAGCAGAAGAGGGCCGACAAAACCGTGGAGCTGAAACATTTTTAATGCTCAAATGGTTCTTCATTTTATGATCACCTCTAATTTTAAAACGCACTGACAGTGCCCTCCTGCATAGTACAAGATTTTTGTTAAAACCGCAAGCCTCATTAGTTTACAACAGCAATGCTTAAGTGAGAGTTGTGATAAGCAAAACACCCTGGAGATACTGCAACTTTATAGATGAGGAAAGGCGGCCGATGTATGGTGAAGCCACTTCGTTTTCGAGCAGTTAGGTGTGATTGGGACATTGAGTAGTTAAATGACAGAAAAGTTTGTACAATATATCCTAAAGAATTACAAGAACTTTGTTTTGTTCTTTTTTACATTTTGCAAAGTTTGCAAAGTCAGAAGGTTTTAGGGTGCGGCGTCTCAAACCACTCATCCTTTCCAAGTTTCGACTGCTAGCTTTGAACAGCGTTTGAATGCATAAAATACGGTAGGTGCTGAAGGTGCTCTGTAGAGGACTGAGAGACCACCCTCTGCTCTTTAACTCCGTAAATGTTCCATACACAGGGGTTTCAACGGGGCTCTCTCGCGCGTGTCTTCTTCCTTTTTGTTTTCTATTGGTTTGTCATAAGTACTGCTTTTTTTTAAAGAAATTGTCCGGTAAAATTTTGTGTTTAGAAAAACAACTAAACTATATTGGCATTGCCTTTAGGAATGTCTTCCGCACAATATCCGAATTTTTAATCCTCCTCCGCGCAAGTAATTCAATTTTAAACAGAGCCCAACTGCTCAGATTGCGCCTGCAAATCACGTGGCGTTTTCGCTGGCAGAAGCGGAAGCTCTGACGCAACATCCTGCAAAGAGGGCCACGACAGCTCGACATGCTGTATCAGTAAAAAAACCTCATTCTGAGAAAGACAATATTTGAGGTATTTTTGGGAGCTCAGTTACTGGACTAGGATCTTTGTACGCACCATCAACCATGTTGAACGAAACCGGGAAGAAGTCAACGCAAGCGACTCTGATGGTACCGTGCCTGATGTGACGTCACGACACGACCAGCCATGCATACTTGCGAAATTTGGCGTGCAGTTTCGTATTGATGTTCATAATTTATTCAACAAATAATGAGGTGCCTTTTAATGAAATAAATATCACATCTGACTATAATTCAGTCCACTCTACGTGACCAGCGCAAAAACTTAGTAACTTCCGGATATCACCGGACGATCCCTTTAATGATGGAAGAAAAGAAGTGTAAAAGGCGTGACTTTTCTAGGTATCATATAGCTCACAGGGTACTGTAGGCTGTAAGTGATGAAACAAAAAACGCTGATTGAATTTTTATTTTTTTAGCAGCGAGCTTTAGGGATATCTATTATTGTTTTCGCTTCGAATTAAGGTGACAAGCTATATTTCACTCAATGTTACAACCACATCAGAAGAACGAACAATACCTTCAGTTCCAGAAGTGACTCATCAGTATATTTCCACTTACGAATTATGTCTTAACTCGCAATTAATACCGTTTATTAAGTCTATATTTTCAATGCTATTTAGTTTTTGGTTTGGAACTTCGATGACACGTAGAAATTATGCGAGCTAGCAACTACATCAAAAGAATGACACGTACTTTTTCTTTCCATTGTGAACTTGAAAGTATTAATCCCAAACTATTTCATAATTCAAGATTAGTTTTTTGGGGTTATCTGCTTATGTCCCTTATATTTTAAATGGCATGTAACATACGCAAACTATTTCTTAAAAATAAAACAGCATTATATTGGAAGATTTTCTGTATGTATATATCTGTTCCATCCTGGAATTGTAGGTTTTATGAACAAACCAAAGAACGGGTTTGAAAATTTAAGAGGATATATTGGAATATAACGACCATTCGTGGTTTCGCATAAAGAGAGAGACTAAAAAACGACCCACACGAGTGAGGATGGCAGGGATATATACTCGGAGGCATCGTCTTCTTATATAGTCCCGTTAGACGCCAAGAAAAACAAAACATGCGCATAAAACTTAGAAAAAACAACAGAATAAAAACTGATGCATTTTTCTGACTTGCAACGAATGGGGCTTGATCCGTGGGAGTAAATGTACTCGGGAAGGATAAGCTCATATGAGCGATGATAGCAAGGAGTGTGAACTAGCCCTACGAAAAGTGAACGCCAAAGTGGCAGAACCCACGGGCAAGTTTGAGATGGGCTATCTATTACTTTTGGCTCGGACTTTGAGAGTGTTTGTGCCCAGTAACTGAAAAATGAGGGGGTATTAAACGGTCATATAAACACTCGACGAGTCATCGAGTAGATCCGAGAAATTGGTTTGCCAATGCTATTGGTGAATATAAAGGGAGCGGTGAACTTTAAGTTCACATACAAGTTAAAACACAGTCCTTGGAATTGTGTCTGCACTGGAATTGTGGCAGCCTATCTTGCGTTTCTTTTCTTTTTTTATATTGCCTCTGCATTGTCATAGACATAGGTTCGGTCGAGCACTCAACAAATCTGCAGAGCGCGCTATTTTGAGGATGAATAAAGTAAAAAGGCCAATTGAAAAATTAAAAAAAAAACAGCTTCATATAAACATACAAGAACTAATATAAAAGCCGGTTCACACATAGATTGCAGTGCTAAATTTACTCTAGAAATAGTGCTGATGCCGCTCTGACTTAAACGTAACTTAGAACTAATGCAGCGCCATTTCCTTACTATGGCACTAAGTCAGCAATGCATGAGAGAGGTCGAGGTTATTTTTAGCGCTGAACTATACTAGCGCTGAGGTAGCCCTCTTGTGTATGCGTGAACATTCATCAAATTATGTATATGGTGCATATGAGTTTTTATGGTTCTAAGGTTCTCATATTTATTGAACACATTAATATTTGCCGGGACTTTGCCCACTATTCTTTAATCATGTGCTTACGAGATAGGACTTGTTGAAGCAGGATGTCATGCCGTTGGATCAAGCGCACTTGACATGGTTGCTCTATAAGTACAGTATCACTAGCGTATTTGATCTCGCAAATACTGCAAAACTTTTCTGTCTTTTTATACGCAGTTCTAGAGCCACCTGTTGTTGGCGCGTAGTTGCGCCTTCTCTTTTATTTTTCGCGCACTTAAGTCTCATCCCCGCACAAGATAAAAAAAAAACCTTTGAGTGTTAAAATCTTTAAGAATGCATTTCACGTAATCAATGAAGAACGAAGCAACGGAGAAGAACAACTCGAGGGATCTGCGGCGATAGATTTGCTGCGAGGGAGCAACTAGACCTTCGACTCCCAATTAGCATACGTGGGCGTTTTTAGAACGCACGTACAGGGAAACAATACACACACGTACACGGAAAGTCGACTACACCACCGCTAGATGTAGACGAGAGCGAGCGAAAAGGATAGGGGGAGAAAGGACACCCAATTAAACATGCGACACGTTGCGAAGACACTAGCGCCACACCGAACCCGCGTGGCAGGGAGAGCAAAGTCCCGGAGGTCATTACGCACTTCCGCTACGCCGCTTCCGGTGGGGGACACCCCGCCTTGTAAAGGCTCATTAGAGGCAGCCGTTTTGTAAATTGGGGATGAGAAGGAATGAAAGAAAGGGGTGGAGGAGGGGAGCTTTGTGGCGAAGTAAGTGTGGAAGGACTTTTTTTTAGCGGTGCGACTGTTTTCTCGGTGTGGATTGGGGAGCGCGTGCACGCAGTTCTCCCGTCGAAATTCCGTCGAGAAGAAAGCCGCTGGTTTAGAGAGGGATTCTTTCACCCGTGTGCGAAGGCGGCGGTCGCCGTTTCGATTGTTCTGGCTGAAACGAGAGAACTTTTCAAGAGAGTTCTTCCCTACACCGCTTCTTTTTTTCTTTTTTTTCTCACCTTCGTCCCTTTTTTTACCTAATTAAGGCAAGTGGGAATGGTGGTTTAAAGCTAAGAAGGGTGCGCCGGAGTTGTTTTGGACCTTTACACAAATAACGCACGGCCGTGACTGGGGTATCTGCTATCGTTTTAGCGAGCTCGCTCTCGGTGTGTTTGCCGGAAGTTCTCCGCGAGGTCTTTTGAAGCGGATGTGCGCGCAGTGTCGGAATTAAATGCAAGCTAATTCGGGCAGTTTTTCTCTTTCGCGCGTCGGAGGAGAGACTTTGTGAAACTATCCCATCGCAAGGCACGCTAAAAGCTAGGTAATAAAAACGTTCAATTAAAGCACCCGTTAATTCGCGTCATACTTTTTTTTCTTAAAAAAAGGTTTGTAGTTTTCTTTTTCAGAGTACGTTTCTAAAAGGAAGACATTTTCCGACATTGAATAAATCATGATACCGTCTAAAATAATATAGCATTTATCCAGTCTGACATAAGAATACGACAGAGTCAGATAGCGTTTCACCGGAAGGCAGAGAATTATAATAAACATTAAGGCCACGACACTACCTGAATAAGGACTTGCATCCGACTAACAAAATACGTGTATCGATCACAGGCATTTCTTGATATTCTAGCATTGCCTCATTTTATATCGTATCATCATAAAACATTATATATCATGTCGTATCATATCGTATCACATTATGTCATATTTCATCAAATAATATCATAGGCAATATATTGATATAATTCATAGGCTGTTCACTACAGGTCGGTTATCCTCTTCGTCTTTCTAAGAAAACGTTTTGTTCTCGTCTGATGAACGGTGTATTATGCTCTATCTGATGACGTCGATTAGCGTTCTTCTTAAAATTTGTTTAAGAAAACAACGTTGCTAAAATTGACTTCAAGCATGATTGCAGGTTTAAACGATAACTAGTTCATTTATGCGACCAGTAAAAACAAACGCCCTATGCGTTTAGTTCTCTCAGCTGGCTGTTTCTGAGTAGTCATGGCCTTGAGAAATTTCGAACCTCTCGTTGAAGTAGAGGTCTTGGAAAATAAACTCTCATCAAAACCCTATGAGCTAGTGACGATAGGCAAGGTCGTCCGAACTGAAAAAAAAAACCTCTCATTGCAGTTTATATTTAGGCTGAAAATACAACCGAAATCTAGTAACAAATAAAAAAGCACAGAGTCATTCGTCACACGTTAAGCACCTAACGTATCCATCTAAAAAGTATCCTCGCAATGCTCAACTCTTAGAACTCAGTTAGGGTCGCTGCCGCCTCGATTGCAGCACTGTTTCTATATGATCTGTAACTTTTCAATTTACGGATCGCTTTAGCCGTATGAAAAAAAAAATATAAATTTAGAGAGAGAGAGAGGGAGAGGGTCAGAACTACTTCACCAATCTCGAAAACTAAAATAGGCAAAAAAACTTTCCCCTCTAGAATTTCTTGGCTCTTGGCTCGCAGACTTGGTAATATTCGAAGATGCTCGAGCAACAACATATACGCAAAAAGAAAAAAAAACAATATGTGGTATTGCATGCTGTTCTTTTTTATGTTATACTATAGGGAACAGCCCTAGCATCTTTTACTGGAAGAGGAAGGGTGGGACTCCTTCTAATGGACTGTCTCAATCTTGCCCGATGGGTTTGGGCCATTTGGTATCTTTCCTCAAAGTGTCCTTAGGCCTAACAACTGGGGAGGCCGCGAAACCAGTCCGCGGCAATTTGTCTCTGGTCAACATCTTTTCCTACTCCGGGGCGCGACAGCTATAGGACGTTGCGCGAGATAGGCCCCGATGCTTCTTTTTTTCCGCGCGCCTTTATTTTTTTGCGAGTACTCTCGTAGAGTGGCATACGTTGACCATTGTACTGCTGTGTGGCCGACACGAGCTCTCTCTTTGCATAGTCCGGTTTCACTGCATGTCTTCGTACGTACCCGTATTCCGGTTTTGACCTTCCATATTTTCTGTGCTATATGATGTCGTGCTTCGTGGGTCTGTTGGTAGTCTGCGTAAGGTGGTTATGCCCGCTGGCTGTGGTGAAGCTTTAATTATCGAATTGTATAGAGTATTTTGCTGTAGAGTCACTCACAGCTTTAAGACACGAATCACGTGGCGGCGGGCACGTAGCCAGGATTTTGTTGGGGGGGGGGGGGGGGGCTCCCATGACAAAATGCTGTATGAGGGGGAGGGGGAGAGGGGAGGTCCCAGCAAAATGAAAAATTTCGGGGGGGGGGGGGAGGGCCGGGCCCCATGCCCCCCCCCGGCTACGTGCCTGCGTGGCGGGTCCCCAGCATACTATGATAGCTCTACGGCCAATAAGATTTTGACATTGGCCTATAGAACGCCGGATGGACGAACCACGAGGTAAGAAGCTTGAACGCTACACGCCACGACCCGCTTTTTCTTATGGCAGACAGTGAATGTGAATGCCGTACCTCATTATGTTATCAATACGAGATAAGTAGAAACCTAAAAATGATGTTCGAAAGAAAGTATTCTATACTCTGTTTCATACTTAGTGTGCAACGCTGTCAAAGCTACTAGCGCGAGCATGGGGCTTGATCTCGTTGATCATTTGCACGCGTTCTCGCGCAAACAAAACCATAGATGAAGCCACGCGCTCGCGCCAGTAGCTTTGAAAGCGTCGCACGCTAAGTATGGAACAGAGTATAGAAATTCGCAACAGAACCCAGTTGTGGTAACCTTCTTGAACGAATAAATTTTCAGATCCCATGTTCAAAGCAAGAAAGAAAGCCGCATTTACTAGGTATATTAATTCAAACTGCTTGATTAGCATTAGCGGAGCAATAGTTAAATCACTTTTTTTAATCTTAAGTTACAATGTTTACGAGAGTAGATTAATTATTTTCTCCTTTATTTTTTTGGAAACTAATAGTACTTGATGTCCCTAGGACAGCAGTTGTAAAATCAATTACTTTTCGAAAATATATGTAGTAATAATTGGGTGAGAGCATCCGTTGTCAGGATTTTGTCATATTTACCTCAAAGAGTTTTCAATTTATTTGCAACATGCACATTCATCGAGTCCTTGAGCTCAAAAATTAACAGCAAGGCACATATCCCAAGCAGTACAGTTAACGGATTCAAAAAGTCAAAAGGGACTGTTTGTGTTATTAACCGCAGTACAACCATAGTACAGAAATGTAAAAGTTCGAAATCCCTGCGGCACAATCGATTGTCTTCAATTTTTATATTTTCCAACATAAAAATATTTCAGCCTAAGCCAAAGCCTCAACTCTAAAGCTCCGAGTCATCCCACCATAAACCAAGGGTGGTCCAAAGCGAAGCTTCATTTTAAGCCTGTGCGTTCATCCAGATGATAGGATCAGCTCGTATCCGAGTCAAGATTGGAGTACTTTAGAAAAGGCAGGTGCCTGGGCCAGCTGACGCCCACATTCACACAAACACAGTTAGGCACTGCTTCCTGTACGAGCCCATATACACAAACAGGTAAACACATTCAGATGTATAGGGAACGAAACAATGCCATCGTGGAGAGATGACTACTCAAGAGCCAGCCCATAAGCCATCTGGGTCAACATAATCCTTCCATCTTGCTTCTCTAGACTCTCCCCACTTTCCCTCCCATCCACGAGTACTATCCCTAAAGCCGAGTCTCCTTCTGTTCCTTTCGTCATCCGAGCAAAGACCGGCGAGCGACAGGCCCGACCCACCGAACCATAACATAAATGGGCTCGAAATGTAGGTGTAGCCCGCGCCTTTTTTTTTTCCGCGTTTTTTCCCGCGTTTTTTTCCGCCTTTTTCTTCACCTCCCCTTGTGTCTTCATCGTTGGCGTTTTGTTTTCTTGAGAAGGCCAACGTCGCTTAGCGTCCTGTGACGATCTAGCTTTGGCATCTGCCCGCCACTAGTGTCTTTTTTTTTCTTGCTTGCTATTTTGTTGTTTGGTCTACTAGTCATTCTGTCTCTCGGCGTCCATCTTTTTTATTTTCCCTTCTTCCCTCGGTTTCTTCCTCCCTTCCTTCCCGTGGACGACCTCTTGCCGTCATTTCGCTATCAGACGGCAAATTTCCGGTGGTGATATTTTATGCCACGTGGTGGGATGGTGGCGCCACCAGTTTGCGGGCGGGAGAAAAACAAAGGAAAGGTTTTAGAGGGGAGAGTGTTCTCTAGCCAATATCGCCGGTTACGAACGCCAGGGGGACGTTGGCATTGGCGCGCTCGCGTATGTGTACGTTTCTGCACAATTTGTCTTATTTTGGGGCTCGTTTTTGCTTGTGGGTGGGTTTTCTTCGATCCTAGAGTGAATTTTGGGGTTGGCGTGGATTGTGAGATTTGGCCTGATCTCCAATTTAGATTTTCTCCCCTACCCCCCCCCCGGCTCCGCTATTGTTTCGAATGGCGAAAATGGACACTCGTCGAATTTCGCTCGTTTCAGTGGGCTCTATTTTTCATCTGAGGGAATCGCTTCTCTTAGAGTTCTTGTTTCGTTTTCTCTTTGATTCGTTCTGTTCGTTTCTTTTCGTTTTCGTTCGTCTCATATTTATTTTTGACTTACTATTTTCTTGGTTGTCTTTAAGTCACTCGAGTTCAAGTTTCGGTCCGGCTCGAGCTCTTATTCAGTTACTCGGGGAGAAAAATGTAGTGCCCGAAAATCGCAACTTTGAACGATAAAAAGAAAGAAGAAAATTTGCATTTTTTCCTTACGCTTCATCTGTCTCCAAAAGGAGGCCACGCGACTAACGCGACACCCTCGGTGGTCTTTTTTTTCCTTCTTTTTTCTAGAAAGAAATAAACAAATGAAGCAAAAAAGATAGACGACGCGAGAAAAAGCGTGGCCGAACCAATATTTATTGTTTTCTCGCTGGTCGTGAGATCTCGTTATTGAGATGAAAGTGAGGAGAGAAAACAATACAAAAACGGTATCTCTACTCCGAGTTTACTTTTCAGAGTAAATTTAATAGAAGAATTCGAAGGTAATTTTGCTTTCACCTGGCGTCACCCAAAAGAAGAAATACTATCTGAATTATGCAGTGCGCACATAATCAGTCTTCAAAATTATAATTTTAAATTAAACAAAAATAACTTGCGTCATTTTTGTTTTTTCAGATTTCGAAACCCACAAATCTGACTTGCAGATTAGTTTTCATTTGGACGGACGCAAAAGTAGTTTCGAAACCCACAAATAGTTAGATGATGAATTTGTTCATCGATTTTTACTTCAACGAGGTATTTTTGTTTTGCCGCGCTTAAACAAACATTGTTCTAACCACCTCGACCTTAATTATAGCAAGTAAGATTAAATTGCGAGAAATAAAGCAATCCAGGCACATGGTACGTATGGTACGTATACGTATTGGGCCCGGATGAAGATGTCGGCTAAGTGTCTTATATATAAATATGGTCACCGATAACTTTAAAAAACGAATTTTTCGCATCTATAAGGGTGATTAGCTATTCGGCGTTATTTTTGGTAAATTACGCAGTTTAACTGTCTTCATATACATATATAATACGATTTTCGGGAACTTCCACCTCAGTTTTATTGTCTTCATACTATTTATAATACAATTTCTAGAACCTCTCACGCTCGGCGTTTCTTACGTCGTCAATGACTTTCGTTAACACAGATTGTTAGGTGGGGTAAAAACACTGAGCGAATAGTATGTAGTATATTGAGACCACGATAATCAAATAACAATGTACGACTACGTTGGGCACTAAGACATCTCCCAATTTTATTTCTGACGATAAAACGTGTGGAGTTTGAAAGTCTGTAAGGAATAGATTTTGTGCGATTCACATTGGCACGTCCAATATGACCGCGGCCCATATCAATAAATAATAAATTCACAACTTGCGATGATCTTTCTTATGAGCTTTTCATAGATGATAACTAAAACAGTTATTCTACGGGAATAGACCACTACCACTTTGATTACATTGCAAGGCCTTCCATAAACCATCGAGGATATGTTCACAAGTCACCATCTAGAACAATATTATTCCAAATTTGTATAAGCCGAGCCACCGCCCTATCGGCGGAGTGACCAATCATGCGCGAATGTTAAATCTTGCGCGTGATGTTTTAAGTCGGGGACTCCAGAAAAAATCGTCCATCTCTAAACTTCTTGCTTAAAGAATCTGTACAGTACTTAAACCAATATTATACACTTAATCAGTCATGATTTTGTAGATGACAGCTATAACAGTTTAAAGTCTTTAAAACCCAGCTTGGTTGCAGCACCAATCCTTCACAGTTCAGAACGTCTAGAGAGTGGTTCAAGTTTAAGGAATTTAAATGTGCATCAAATGATATAGTATGACATGAACAGTCACATTCAACGCATGTCACGGTTGTCGTAGACGCATGTCACAGTATTCGGAGTCATTGAAGTCCAGCTCACTCGCAGCACAAATCATTCAGCATCCGGAATATTTACGCAGTATCTCAAGCCTAAATATTTTGTAGTGTACGTCAACCAATGTCTTTTAAGTTCAAAAGAAACATTCAATTCAGTTCCGGTTATCATGGAGCACAGACCATCACAGTTCGGAGTCATTAAAGTCCAATTTAGTTTCAGAACAAAGCCATCACAGCTCAAAAGTCAGTCAGTCATATCGCGACGTAGTGACGAAATGTTGCACAAATACCAAAGTTCATCTGCATTTCGAAGCGATTCAAGTGCGGATCAGTGGCAGCTCAATGACATCACAATCTAGAAATCGGTCGGTTATACCTGATGTAGAGATTAATTTTTCTGCTAATAATATTCTTACATTAGTCCCTCACCAAACTACAGCTGCCTGGTATTAAAGGTTCTCAGCCATCAACTTACAGGTTATAGTGTCTTGAGCTTTTGAAATTCTCAGGAAAGGGTTGCGGCTTTGATTACACAACCTTGAACCTTAAAATATGTTCATACACTCTACATTTGAAATACTTGATGGCACAATCTTGATCCTTGGGATATATTCCGGCTCAATTGAGCTGGTACGCTCGGTTGACGATCACTACTTCATGACTTTCGTTGCTAAGCAGTCGCCTCCTCTCTGCGACGGGAGCCTTCATAAAGAACACGGAGACTATGAGGATGAGCATTCCAATGAGGAGGAGGCCGTGAAGAGTACGAAGAGGAAGAACAGCCTACTTCTTGCCAAGCGACGCTGGTCGGAAAAGGCTTCCCTGGGCAGGTGGTCTTCTATGGCGTCGCCCGGCAAAGCCTCCATGGCCCTCCCAGCCTTCGCGCAGCGTCTTCGTTTTCGTTCTCTTCGTTGTTCATATACGGATTGTAACGATTTCGAATTTGGACTTTTAGTTTTAGGCTATTCTTTTCTTTTTTGAACGGGCCTAAGCTCCAGTGCGGATTGTCTCCGTATGCGTCCTACAAAACAACTTTAGCGTTTTAGCATTACTCTAGCCTGCCAACTGAAACTTCATTCCCGGAAACTCGCTGTATGAATTCGAACCATGCTTTTCGGCGCGCGCCCGAGCACGTGTCTTGGCCGCAGAAGCCAGCGGTAATGCTCGGCAAAAACAACGTTTTTTGCAATAACATTTTTGCTGTTCAGTCCCCACCCCCTCACGTTTTGATCTGGATTAGCATTGTACCGGCGTGTGATCGTGTATCAATCAGTACTGTCTGCAGTACCAGCAGTGGTACCGCGCTTTGTAGATCGAACGCTATATCATGTCAATTCTTAGTTTGAGCGTTGGTTTGAGACTAGAAGCTCCGCCTTCAGTGCTAGCTCGCTGGCTTCCGCAGTGCCTTGGTTACGTGTGCCTGCGCGTTCGCACTTGTGTTGGCAAGGGCATGAAAGCTCGCGCTGAAGGCAGCGCTTCTAGTCTCGGCTAGAGCCACTAAATGAGCTGCGCTTAGAGTGTCGGCGCTCTGTTCCCCGACATTGTTGTCGGCGCCGCCATTTTGGTGCTTGTGCAGAGCAGGCGCACCTGCCGATCGTCATGATTCAAAAGTGCGACTTCATCAGCATTAGATTCGGTGTTCGGAAGCTCATGTAATATTACTTTACTCTGTCGCGAACTGTTTAAACATTTGTGGAGGGCGGAAAAGCGTTTCCTGTGATTTCAGATGAAGACTCAGATAACTGGCAACCATGATTTTAAGCCACAATGTGGGCAAATGTCGTTACTCTGAAGCGTAGTTTATTAAGGGCCACCAGTCTCAGCATTAAACACGCGCCAGAATGAGCCGCCATTGCCGACGTTCTTTTCTTTCCGAGATGCCGAGCCACTAAAGCGGGCGTTGACGAGCCTTCACAAAGCCCTGTGCCGGGTAGAAGGACACAGTAGCACCGAACGTGGCAATAACCTGTCCTGCTGTGGCATTGATGAAGTGAAGCGAACGGAATAACAGGAAACAAAAACTGGAGGTCGGTTATGGCGACATCCCCGCACAGCTGCCTGAAAGCGTCTTTGCTAGCGGGAGCTCGTGCCGTCACTTCAAAGCAAGTATTGAGCACGCGCTCACTGTGCTTGGCTTCCGCAGTGTGCGAGCTGCCAAAAGTATTTGATGTGTTGTCTACAGTGAAGACATAAGACGGCCACTCGGCCTAACTCGAGCTAACCTGGGGCCAACCAATATGGAATTTTCTTGGGGAATTTGAAGCTATCCAAAAGTGCCCCATGCTCGCACCTTTTGTGCGCTAGATACAAGAGCCTTCTTGCACGCCTAAGAATATTTAAAAAAAGCGGTTCCAAGCCGGTTCATATTTACGAAGAAAATTTTCCAAAATACCTGTTTCTCTTAGGGGGCGATCGCGCCAGTGAAGGATCCGTCATACTCCGATGTCGAGCGTGTGTGTGTGTGTAGTGTTGAAACGTAGCGCAGCGCAGCGCACAAAGCTGCTCATTGGTCGCAGATATCGAGTTCCTGCTCGCCGGCCAATGAAACGCGCCCATTTTCCGCTACGCTGCGTCCGCTGCGCTCAACGTCGTAGCAGTATAACAAAGCCTTTGGTCGCGACCGCGTAATGCTTGCATCGAGCACAAAGCGTCACTGCCATGGGCGAACCAACCGGGGGGCAGGCGGGTGCGCCCCCCAGTTCTCAGAGTGGGGGGCAAGGCATGTGTTTTGCCCCCCCCCCGAAACAGCCGCCACTGGGCAGGGCCAACACTAGCCGGCGGCGCCCAAGGGGTATCCAAGGGCATCGCCCCCGGCCCTGGGGGGGGGGTGTATTGTTTGCCCCCACTCAAGAACAAGTTGGGCCGCCACTGGTCACTGCAGTGTTCTATCATGCACTATACTCCGTTTCACCTTATGTTGTACCGCAGACAAGGCTAGGAGCGCGAGCTCGTAGCGTTGGGAGCTACTCTTAACGCACGAGAGCTTGTGCCGCCGAGATGTGCCCTTGAGCAAAAATCTCGCGCTTGTAGCCTTTCCTGCGGTACATCATAAGGTGAAACAGAGTATATCCACGCTCGTTTACAAGCGTTCATCAACATCTGTTCACGCGCGGTAACAGAGCGTCCAAAACAATACAAAATAAAAATGTAATAATTGCAGCTCGCGCTGTCTTATCAAAACGATATGAAAACCTTTCTTGTAGCTTTGTTGCTCTTATTTTTCTTTTACGTAGTTTTGTTTATTAATGAGATTCTGTCTAGCTTAGCGTCCACGAGCAACGTGAAAAGGCGCGTGGATGCGCAACCGAAACACGACCGAGAAATATTTCATTTTGCTCGCCAAAGGCGCTGTCAAAGTTGAGAGCTACATTCATTCAGAAAGCCTATGATGTTCATAAGACTGGGGAGGTGAGAGGGAGAGCGTCGGTGATTAAGCGACCTGGACGCTGCTTGAGAGCAGGTCTATTACTTCCTTTGTTGTTATTGGTATAGTTTTTTTCTTCTGGAGGTAATGTGTACGTACATATAATGAATAGGATTCATTGGGGACCAGTATACTGTAAGGTAGTAGTAATGCAACTATAGTAATTGAATTACTGCTTTGAGTGCTTTTTGGTAATTTGTATGTGTAATATTTTTTTGGCTCAAAGAATATTTTTTTTTGTAATTTCGTTAATTTCCAGCGTCAGTAATTGCGAAATTTCAAGCACAGTAACGATTACGTTTGCAAGACTTTCCGGCGCCGACGGAACATCTCTGAAAGAGTCAGCGCTCGCACAAGCTGCCTAGCGCTCGCTGGCACACTCGCCCACACCGACATGCATGCACCGCACGCACACACACACACACACAGACAGAGTCACATTGTTTGTTTGTTTTTGTTGATTACGCTGAGGGCTGAGAGACGAGTCCTTTTCAAAACCTGTCTGAATGGCGCCGTGTGGCGCCGTCTGTGGTGCGAAGGCAAAACAATATCGTAAACATGTTAAAATATTGAAAGAAAACAAAAATTTAGCCTTTAACTTTCAGCCTAGGATGGGAATTTTTATTATTCATGAAGTTATTTTCTTTCTTTGCCAATTTTTGACGTCCCTCTTCCAGTACTGTCGCATATCTTTTTGTATTATTTTCAAGTTTATTTCCTGTTCGTTTTACTTCGGATATTATTTGCACCAGCATTTTGGAGACTGACCTCGCACCTGTGAATATTGTCTCCATTGATCTGGGAGCCCCGATTCTGTATTTATATATTTCTGAGCCATCATAATTTTGACTCAATGTAAATAATTTACAGTAACATGAAATGTTGGTAGGTGAATATGGTCGTATTAGCGCATGTAGATTTTAGTTTCTATATTAACATTATTGAAATATTCAGATTTGACTAACTGTCGCCATTTTATTTGCCTGGCTAACAGAAGTGTGTCAATTTGATTTTACTTTAGCGATCTGGCGTCTTCGAATATATGAGCTAATTTATTATTATTTATTGAAAATATTAAAACGCTGGACTTTATTACTCCAAGCTATCAAGCTCTACCCTTCACTTAACAAAATTTATAAAAGGCAAGTACAATACAGCGATGCTTAATACTCCTGAAGCATTGGGGCAAGGAATGCACAAATCCGTTGTTTTCTAAGCAACTCGTTTAAAGTTATTATGGTCCAAGTTGAATCGCTCTTAGAGAATAAGTAACTGTAAAGTAATTACATTGCTTTTTGCAAGTAATTTATAATTGTAAGGATTTACTTTTAACGTAGTAGCAATTGTAGTTGTAATTAAACTACTTTGGAGCAAAGTAATATGCAATTGTAATTTAATTACATTTTATAATTAATTTTCCGATGTATGCTGTTAGGTCGCTGTTTCAATTTTTATTTAGTTTTTTAGAGACCCAATCGAGGGTAATCACTTTGCTCTTTTTGGCAAGTAAGAACAGCTGGGTGCTTGGGACTGAAAGCCCCGACGCAGCTGAAACATTCTCAGGATATGCAGTCAGACGATTTATTGCCAGCCTGAGCGACTGGCCGCCACTAGAGCCACCAAATGAGCTACGCTTAAAGTATCGGCACTCTTGTTCCCCGACATTGTTGTGGGCGCCTCCATCTTGGTGCTTGGTACATATCTAGTCGAAACTGCAGATCGCCATGATTCAAAAGTGCGACTGCCTCAGCATTAGATTCGCTGTCAGGAAGCTCATATGTAATATAGATTTGCTCTGTCGCGAACTGATTAAACGTTTGTGGAGGACAAAAAGCGTTTCCTGTGATTTCAGATAAAGCTTTGACGTAACCGGCAACCATGGCCACGTGATCTCAAACCAATATTAGTGCCGCCAATCCTTTTTACACAATAGTTCCGTTTTAGGGCTGGCAGAGAACAGGCCGCATGCCCAGTTCCACGCATTGTTAATGTTCCGCGATTTTGACTGGGCACGAGCCATTACTCCGAATGCATGTCGAGACTACAAATTGTCACGAGCCAAAGTTGAATGATTACGCAGTTTTCGTGTTAACTGTATAAGCAGCATTTAAATATCGTCACAGCGGGTATCGCAAAGCTTGATGACGCAGTTCCGGGGATCGCATTGTGGCAGTCGTCCACTCAGCTGCGTCATCAAATTGCACGAACGAGAGACTGAAAGAAAACGTCCGCTTTTATCCTTGGAATTCCACAGCGACGAAGACGTCTTTTGACATTGGCGTTGCGTTCGAGTATTGTTGGGTACCAGTGGAGCCAGTAAGCTGGTATAAAGTGAGAAACATTACTTGTCCATACCGTTGCATTTCCCCTTTAAGACGTCGATGTCTCGGAACCTACCGTTATGTGAACGAGAAGTAATCAACAATTTTTGAAGATTCTTCATGAGAAAAATGCCAATCAACGGGGACCGCGAAAATAGGGAAATGAATAACGCCTGCTTCCGGTAACGGGCACCATTTATCGAGTGGAAACGCTCGTCAAAAAACATTTAAAGTGAGTGGGTAACGCAAGGTGTTAAAATTCTATCACCTGATTCGAGACGGCAGAGATGCATTCTACCGGGGGTATGGACGTTTGGCAAATCGTAGCTTGAATTGTCGACGTAAAGTTACTCTTCTTCCTCAATGCGCTCAATATAGTTTGTGGCCTGTGCCGTCCATGTTCGCCGTCTCCGGTACTCAAAGGATCATCGGTTTCTGGCACAACGGCACGACGGCCAAAGCACGTTCCCAGCTCCCCCGGCGCGGCAGCAGCAACGAAGGTGCCCGTCTTCCCCTCATCGCTCAAAAGTTGCTCGTTTTTCCTCGAGCGTGTTTCTTTATTTTGTCCTTCTTAGCTTTTTTTTTTTTTCTGGGTCCCGTCACCGGTGCACCATTTGTCACCTCAGCCGTCCTTCATGTCGTTCGCCCTCGCGCTCGACTTTCTGCTGTGTCGCGCACCGCTACGTCGTCCTCCCTGCATGTTCCTTCCCCCGTAGTGTCCGTGGACAAACACTCGAGCTTATGGCGGCCTCCGTCGAGGACGACGGCGACGACGACGCCGCGCCGACTTTTATTAACTTTTGCTCCTTTACAGGAAGGCCGAAGATTGTCCTCCCGCTTTTTCTTCCTGTGTCTCCGCGCCTTGGCTGCTGTTTGATCTGCTACGTGTTTGTGCTGCTTTGTATCTGTGCGTATGTTAGAAGATGCGTCGCGCGAGGTTCGCGCGCTTGGTATTAGACGAAACGCAAGCAGAAGTCGCAAGTCGTTTGCAGCCCTGATAAGCTGGCGGCAAATCGAAACGAACCGCGCAGCACTCCTCGATCAATCTTGACGCGCCGTTTTGTTCGCGTGAGACTTTTCTTCTATTTTTTACTTGACTTGCCTAACTATGGTCGACCGTTCAACACCGGTAGTCGAAGTCGTCTCTTGTACATTAGGCGTTGCTTTATTTTTTTTAAATATTAATTTTGCTTCTGCAGCGCTATCATGCATCGTCGTTTGGGAGATACATACGCAACATTTTTATGAATGCTTATGCGCTGACACTCAACAAAAAGTGGCGTCTTGTATTTAATGGCACCCTGACTGTGGGATTCTTTTAATATGTTTCAACACAAAGACGCCCAACGTCAGAACGCAGAACGACGTTGATCGGTGCCCTTGGCGCCACGATATGACGTATATCCGGTTCCGCTCGTTTCAAGCACTTTAGAGGCCGGCTCAGACACTTGCGTTTGAGTGCGTTTGACTGCGTTGCGTCGAGAACCGAAAGCGAGTCACCGGCACCTCTGTGCTTCGTATGGAAGCATGGAATCCAACTGAGCAATCATCTTGGCACGCAATAGAAGCGGCAGGGATGTCCTGGTTTCTCGCTGCCGCAACGCAGTTAAACGCAGTCAAACGCAACTGTCTGAACCAGGCTTAGAGAGCGAGCGTCCAGTGCACGTCCTGAGAACGTTCCGAAGCGGTGGAAATGGTTGAGTATGGCTGAAACGTCATATCTTGCGATCCAGTGCGACGTCGAACGTTTATAAAGTTCTGCATTTAGTGTCTGTGCCTCTAAACTCGTCAAGCACAAAGTTGGGGCCGAAGTTGTCGGACCGCAGCGATTGGCTTTTAACGACGATGACTTGGCGCTTTTTTCGCTGACGTCCAATCGGCGCGCTCTGCGAACTTTGCTCTCCAACTTTGTGTTTGACGTTTTTAGGGCAGTTGTTCTCGATAGCGTTTTGGGTAAACACCGAATGCTATCCTCAGGTTCCTGAGGTGGTTACCTGAGACTTTGCAGCGTTGCTGCATGTCGTGTATAGCAAAGAAGTTCCGGTTGTCTGTATAGCGTGTGGGTGTCGTTGCGGAAGCGTTACAATTACCGAGGCGACTCTGATATGATGTGTGCACAATACGGGGATGTAAAACAATGTTAAGAAATAGAAGAGAGAACACGAGGGACTAATTACTGCGGCAAATTTCGACAAATTGTCCACGGTAACGAGGGATCGAGCGTAACAAATGAAACAAATATCCGTTTCTAAGAGCTTCGATCACTTATTTAATACTTTATAAAAAAAAAAAGAAATATGATAGATCGACTCTTATTTTCGATATAAACGAGCAAGTTTTTCATTCACAATAACACTAAAATGCGAGCATTGACTTCCATAATAACCCGCTATCTATATACTAGTCAACTGTGAATTTATAAAATGTTTGTAGCAAGATGTTTTGTTTAGTTTCTCACCCAGAAGTTGCCGCATCTAGATTCCTACTGCCTCCAGTTTCCCACCCCTTAAAAAATGTAATGAGCAACCATTAAAGACCGTACGCATAGTTGCCACTGAATATAGCAATTGAGCCTCGCAGTAATTTAAGCTACAAATAGTCAACGTCAGTATAATTACTTGAACAAATCTGCACAACTCCCGACTTTAAATGTTTCATACAAAAATCAGCAGAACCCATCCTTTAGGAATGATTATCTACGTTAATGCGAATAGCATCAAACGGTGCGGAGTTATGCGCGTTCGTCAGGTGGCCGGCACACTCTAGATACGCCAGCCCGCTCTTGAGGCGATTCTAAATTTGTTGACACTTTCACAGCCCTGCGCACGATCTCCGCAGCCCAGCACGTGCGTTTGTGTCACTTAGGAAGGCGAGCAAGCACGCGCCATACGCACAAACACTCAAAATGGTACCGACCAGACTTACTGGCGTCTCAGCTAGTCTCATCCAACGGTACTCTAAACGGTTGTTTATATCTTTATCATAGGACGCGCTTTACAGCATGTCACAGCTACCGGTGCGCGCGCGTTCCATGCACGAGGGCTCATTCCGCTCTCGTGAGGCTGAGTACGAGCACGCTAGCATCACCCTCTCCCGCGCGCGGGAGAGGGTGATGCAGCAGCCGTGCTCAGCCTCACGAGAGCGGAATGAGCCCTCGTGCATGGAACGCGCGCGCACCGGTAGCTGTGACAGCGCTGTAAAGCGCGTCTGGCTAAAGATATAAACAGCCGTTTAGAGTGCGTTGAATAACTGCCTTCATAGCTCTGTGGTTAGCGCGTCTGCCTGCTGATCAAAGGGTCAGCGGTTCGAATCCCAGCCGGCGCCGGTCTTTTTTATTTATTTATCGACCCGCGGCGTAAGAGGTTAGATAGCCAGATAGATAGATAGATAGATAGATAGACGAAAAGTGCGTGAAGTATCCAAAGAATGCTATTCGCATTAAATAAAGTTACCACAAATTAGATACTATCAACGCCCTACATCAAATATCGTGCTCACCTCAATCTACGTCTACTCCATCTGCGACTTCAAGCAGGTGTCGACTCGAAAAGATGGTTTCGACTGTCGACACATTGAAGACCTTCATACTTCGTTTCACCTTATGTTGTACCGCAGCGAAGGCGAGAAGCGCGAAAGTCACGAGACCCTGTGCCGCCGAGATGTGCCCGAGAGCAAGGAGCTCGCGCTTGTAGCGCTTTCCTGCGGCACATCATAAGGTAGAAACAGAGTATAGAGGCCGCACTAAAAAAATTATGACCATATTTTTTTAACGCTTACAAATTTACATTTCTTTCATCGGAGCAAACTTTAGGACAAATTAATATTTGGGGTCGACAAATATGTTTAGCGAAAGCGTCAGTCACGACGAACGTGTCCCAGTGGTCATGGTTTTCTCTGGAATACCATCCAGCGAGTTTCCACCCGACCGCTCCTTCAGCTGTTCGATGGGCTCTTGTGGCGTCTGGACGAACATCAGGCACAGGAAGACCACAGGGTCCAACAGAACCAAAGCCGCTTCATTTGCGATGACAATCTTGCGTACGAGAACCATAGGAGCGTCAGCACGTCGGTTGCCTAAAATGTCGGGCTCGTCAGGACGTTCGGGCGAGGCCTTGGCGGAGTCTATCCAGAAGTTCCATCTGAACGCAGCCGGTTGGTCGTTTTGGAGGGGCTCATTGTCCAGCTCAGGCGAGCGGCGCTCTTCAAGTGGAACCAGTTCCAGCTGCGATGCTGAAAATGAGCACGTTTACTTAATATACATCATCGTATGTGAGGACTTCGAGTTGAAGGTCAGGCGCTTTAATGCACTGACTGACGTAACACTGCGAATTAGTATACATCGCGCAACTTGCGGCGGTTAGCAGGGTCGTTTAGGTCCGCAATACATCACCGCGTGACGCTTAAATTGTTATTTCTATCAATATATTAGTAACGACGAGGCGTCAATGGCCCTGAAAGTTTACTGGAGGAATGCGGCATTCGTCCAGCGTCTTGAATAACCGCGAATTTGCATGTCTTAAGTTTGACCGATTCATGTATGCCAACCTCTACTCTTCTCAAACTGAAGTTGGAAGGAATAATTAGTCATGCAGATGCTTTCGAATAAAGGCTCTGAAGATCGATAACTTCATTGGCCTCGACCAACACGGGCAGCGTTTTTTTTTCTTATTCTTAGAAGGTAACTTCGGTAGACTTTCTTGATTTTAGGTTTAAGTCTATTTATAGTGAGAAAAATATCCCTGAATAACGATGTTTTTTTGTTTTTTTTCGGGCATTGTGTAGTTTTGTAGATATCTTATCTCAAAGTTTTGTTTCGGGCGTCTGTGGCGAAACCGAAACTACTGGCTCGAGCATGAGGGTAACTCTTGTGATCAGCTGCTTGGCCATCGTGTGACACAAACCTCGTACCGCGCGGTACCGCCAGACGTACCTCTAGTCACGAGAGCAATTCGATCGGCCGCCAGGTAAGATGCTACGGCTGTTTTGCTGCTTTGCTTCGTATCAAACATCTGCAACAAATCTTTACAAACATTCATAAAGTTGTCTGCCGAAAAGCGAGTTCGCCTCGATGAACGCAGTCTTAGCGAAGATTGAAAACGAGCCCCCGCTCATCTTCTGAGGACTACAGTCTTGGTGGTGTGCAGTGCACGTTGCATAAGCGTTGTGGAAGCTAATCGTCAGCTCGCGCTGAGCATGAACTGACTACACTATGGCCGCTAGTGAATGCCACCTTCGCCACCACGACGCGCTTGAGCGAGCAGGGAGTCAATCACCTACGTGCGCAACCTCTGAGGAGCACTTACGAACTACGGTTACCAAAAACATAGCATAACAAGCAAAAATCGTCCGCTGTGATGGGTCAAAACGCAGCAGAAAAGCACGGCGAGAGAAGTGGCAGTACGAAAAGTAACCTTCTTGAGTACGAGAATGACATATGGGCACAAAGTTGATTGACAAACAGTCAACCCGCTGAAGACCCGCTGACATGCTGGTTGTAGCATTCTTAATATTGGTTTCAAAGTGGATCACGGGTTCCCATTAGTGTAATATTTTGTCAGTGCTCGTGTTTAGACTCTGCAAATCAATATCAGTCATTTATTTTAGTTCGACTTTTGACCGGAGTTACCCTTTAATCGTCGGTTAACCCGGAGTGCATTCTCTAATGCATCCTCATTTTCACGCTCTATTACGCTGTTCGTTTCGGAGTACTTGCATACGGTGTGGCGGAGAGAGGAAACACGACCATATGGGCCTTCAAGCGATACTTTCGTCGCGAGGCTCCTCCTGCAAAACAAAGCCTGGATTCGAACTTCGGGTCTCCAGATGACCGAAGTTCGAATCCAGGCGCATCACAAAGATGGTGTCTTTGGACGGCCTTGTAAGATTTAGCCCATTCGATCAGTACGGTTTACTTATCTGGTTATTTCGTCTATTGCCTCTTTAGGGACTACGTAAGCCGATACAAATCACCAGTGATGAATTCCACCAATACATCGTTCTCATGTTTACAAACTTACAGCCCAGCGTGCGACATGCACAGCCCAGCACGCGTGTGTTTGTCGCTTCGGATAGAGAGAGAAGCACGCGCCATGCTCCACCACCGCTGCTTTGACGCCTCCAGCATCGCGGCCAGCGAAAGCACGACACTCCTATGACGTCATCAGGCAAAACTCAAGAAACCACTTTTTTTTTCTATTTTCTTTTTTTCTTTTTTTTTTGGGGGGGGGGGCGGTAAACACATTAGACGGGGACGCGTTCCAGACATCATGGTTTCTCGAATGGCTCATTAGCGCCGAGATGTTTCGGTTGCGCCCTCTTTAGGTTTCTATCCGTGACGTCACGACCGAGAATTTCCTCGCCATGACGTCACGAGTTTTGATCCTGGCTATGTATTACAATTTGCGAATCACAAGTATTATGGTGTGTGTAAAAAATGAAGGACATTTACAATTATCCGTAATGCCGAATTAGAGCGCAGCTCTCGAGGAGGAGGAGGGGAAGGCACGGAGGGGAGGGTTTGCCCCTGCTCCCCCTCCGTACCCTCTCCTCCTCTTCTTCTGCTCTCCTCCCATTTGGCGGGAAATTTTCGCTAAATTTCCCTCTAAATTAAGCGAAAATTGTCCCGCTATATTTTGCGAGGGAATCTTCCCGCTAAATAAGGCGGGAAACTTACCAACATTTTGCCGCTAAGTTTATCGAAACATTTAACGAAACCTTTTCCGCTAAATTTAGTGGGTAAATTGAATTGGTGTTGAGGTCACGTGACGTCAATTTCCCCGCTAAATTTTGCGTGGAAATTTTTCCGCTAAATTTAGCGGAGAAATAACGTGTGAGGTCACGTCTGAAGTCTCGAGGGTAAAATATTCCCACTAAATTTTACTCTCGTGCATTATGGGACGTTCCCATAATGACGTCAAGTGTGACGTCACGTGTTACGTCATTATGAGAGACGTCCCATAATACAACGCGCGGTTACGCCGACGCCGTCCAACCCGGAAACGGGCGCCTAAGAGTTGGGCTCTAAAATGCGGTTAGAGTACTTGTATTCTTAGCCCAAGACCGTCTAAGTTGAGAGTTTGACATTGCTCTTAATAATTATTCTTAAAAATACATCAAGCTAAGGATACGAGTGTTTAACAAATCGTGAATTCCTGGTTGCGCACATGGGGTATTTGTTCAGCAGCTGTGAAATGCACGTCCCAAAAGTGCCGTGGAAGCTCGCCGTCAGCACGAGCTCAGCAACTTTGGACTGAGCTACGTGAGCCCCCCCCTTCCCCCTCCCCTTCCCCAATAAGAAGGCTCAAAAGAGAGGTAGCATCGTTACTGGGTGCATAGAAAAAAGGACGTCTTGAGTGACAAGGTACACATCTAATAAGACTTGGGTTTAACCGATGCAACGATGACTCGCTTGAGTTTGCATATCGAATGGCACAGTTATTAGGACAATGGACATGAGCGGAAGTGCGCCGAGCATGCAGATCTTACGAGCAGGGGTCATGCAGCTTCTAAGACAGGAATCGTTAGGAGTTCCCTCAGACGGCTCACCATCGGGAATCTCTTGAACGGAAGGAGCTATCGAACCAGAGTCCGTCTCTGATCCGTACATTTTATGCGTCTTCAAGATGCCGTTCTACTATCTGAACCCCAAAATAGATCTTGTTCCTCGTCCACGAACTTGTTTCTATTCTATCGGTTTTCGATTTTACCTTTTCGTTTTGCAATAGAATTCCGGCCGTTCTTATGGGGAATACTTGAATGAAAAAGCTACCCAAAGGCACGTGGATACAAGGCCTCGACGTGAGCTCCCACTACAAACGTAAGGGCTCTGAGATCGACCCAGCGCTATTTAGGGCAAAATGCCATCACGTCCTATACGGGAAAATGCTGAAGGAGAGGAGAATATATGAGAGCCTTCCGTGACGTCAGAGCACGGAGCACTGGTTGGAAGGATAGTGGGTAGACACCAGGCTGCCTTTGTCTCTATACCGCGGTGGAAGAAACATTGTATTTCTTCAAGCGCACGCATACAAGCACACCAGTGCTTTTGCGGGCCTGCATATGTAATATGTTTATGATGTGCATAAAATATATTATTATTATTATTAATATTATTATTCCAACGTGTCTCCCAGTGCCGCACTACGGGAGCCTTTGAAGCATGCCTTCAAGCGCGCGCCAGGTGGTCACGGCATCACCCGGGAGCGCGCTTAAAAGCATGCCTCAAATTCTCCGGTAGTGCAGTACATGAAACACTGTAAAGGTTTGCGAAAAGTCCCTATTAGAGAGTTTTAGAATAGGGGCCTCAACGTTTAGGTGCCCCTAAGAAATATGGGAACCCAAACGCAACAAGGTTGGCGCCGCCGGCTTATAGAATAGAGTTTTCGCAACGCAGCGCGGCGCGCTTGAGCTACCGCTTGCAGCGCTAATGCGGCTCACAGGCGTAATAATCAGAAAATAAAAAAACTATTAAAAAACGTAAAACATATGCGGTTAGCTATCCCTTTTTGTTTACGTATAATAATTAAGGCGAAACCAATTCAACCCGGCTAAAACAAAAGACAATCTAAAGTCAGTATAAATATTTTAAGCGGTTTTTAGCCCAAACGATTCAATCAGTAGCACACCTATTTGGCGCACGTCCTCGGACCGATTTTGGTGTTCGTGTGCCGTGTTGAGCGGCTGTCGCCCAACACTTAGGCATTCAACTATGCCGAAACTGAGGCGAACGCGAGCAAACATACTTAACGAGCAGCTGCTTTATTTAGATCTGAGCTGGATCTACTTGGATGCCTTCAACGTTACTAAAACACAGTCGGGAAACTCACCTTAGAAACCAGGGCCGCTGGCGTCCACCGAGAGAGAGCTAAATTAAAGGAGCGGTGCAACGATATTCAATTGGAATGTTTTTCACTTTACATGAGCTTACTGGCACTAGTGGGACTCAAGGATACTCGCACGCAACGCCACTGGCCGAGAAACTCCTTTGTTGCGGTGTAATTTCAAGGACAAAAGCGATCATTTTCATTCAATCTCTCCTTTGCAAAATTTGATGACGTAACGTGGGGATCGCAGTACCCTCCAGTGACGATATTTGAATGCGGCTCATAGATTGGACCCGAGCATTGCGTGGGCACTCGATTTGGGCTCGTGATAATTACTAGCTCGAGAAGCATTCGGGTAGTGGACCGTGTCCAATCGCTGCAACGACGACAATAGCCGAGCCATAACAATGTCTGGAACTCAGCGCGTGTCCTGTGCTTTGCCAACCCCAGCGCGTGGCTATGATCAACATTGGCGGCATTTAATCGGCTCCAGATCACGTGGCCGCTTGTTCTGGCTGCGAGTTGAGGGCGTGAACGCTGCTCGTTTTTCTTTAATATTTTTTCTGGGACTTCTATTACGTGGGGTGAAAAACGAACGCGTGTTTCATAGGTCATTAACGTCAGGGATCCGTTCTAAGCGGTATTTGCGCAAAGTACAAAAATTGTTGCATCGCCCCTTTAAAGCCCTTTATGTTTCAAAAGTAGCTCAAGGTTCGTCGATGCACGAGGTACGTGCAACGTGCAGCCCTTGGGAATATCATGGCGGCACAGCGCAACGCTGAGCTAGATTTTAGATGCCATGAATTTCCCAGAAATGGCGCGCGGCACGTGCCTCGAGCATTTCTACCACAATGAATGGCGTCACTTTTCCCAGGATAGAGGGGCTTTAAGCTAAAATAGAGTGCCTTCATACACATGCGCGCTTTTGCTTGAGTGGTGACATCTCAGCCATTTTTGCGCCCAATCGTTTTTTAATGCATTTTGAAGTGCGCGCAATCCGGTGTCACTCAGCTCGATCGCGTAGCTTTGGCTAATGCATAGAAGCCATTTTAGCGCCCAAGTCACGCACCGAGTGCGCGAGAGCGTCACGCGCTGACACATTCAGTGCAACAGTGGATGTCTTCACCCTGAGACAGACAGACATGTAGGCACCCTAAGCTAAATTGGGGTGCCTAGCATGTCCGTCTGTCTGAGTGCTGAAGACATCCATTGTTGCCCTGAATGCGCCGTCGCGTGACGCTCTCGTTCACTCGGTGCGTGACTGGGCGAGTAAAATGGCGTCTATGATTAGCCAAAACTACGCGATCGAGCTGAGTGACACCGGATTGCGCGCGCTTCAAGATTCATAAACAAACGATTGGGCGGAAAATGGCTGAGATGTCACCACTCAAGCAAAAGCGCGTGCGAGTATGAAAGCACTCTAAACTAAATTAAACTAAATACGATAACAGCGCCACCCTTTAGCGCCGAGTCGAAACATGAAAGTTGCTTGATATGGCTACTGCTAGAGTCACTTAATGTTCCCAGAGTACGGACACTGCTCGATGTTCCAATATTGCTGCTCAATGTGTTTTTCTTTACTGAGGTCACCATGAGGTTTTAGAGAGCAGTTTTGCGTAAATACAAACGGAAAAACGTTTTTGTAGGCACGTTTATTGGAGCTTCGCACAAAATAACTGGTGCGTGATGTTTTCTAAAATCTTTTGTTTACAAGGTTTTGCGGCAAAATTATATTTTCTTTATACAATCATTTCTCACCGGTAATTTCAGGTAGCGCGTCCTAACTTCGGAAGCAATTGGCGGCGCGTCCGCTTAGGAGACGGGGGTGTGCATCCCTGAAACCCTTCCCAGCGTATGTATGTCGGCGCCAAAATGGCCGATTAAAGCCAAAATAGAATAGTCACGGCAGACGCCATCGAATGCGATACTCCTGAACCAATACAAGCAGCCGTAGAGTTCCTCGAGTTGCCGCTGCGGGAGAAATGGCGGCGTTGCGATCGAGATTCATTAGCTCGGTTGTCGAGTACGGATCGGTGCCACTTTTTCAGAGCAGGCCCTATGGCAGTTTCCCAACTGAGTTGTTCTAGTAATGTCGGATGCCTTGGAAGACTTGGCTACAGGTAACGTGCAACGAACAAAATCCACTCGGAGTAGAGGCGAGACGTTGCCATGTTAACAGTTACCGCGTCTCTTTAGGCTTAGGAACGGCCAGAATCAGAAGACGATCCTTAAAATGGAGCGAGCTTAGCGATCATTCATTGAGATTTGAGCGAGATAAAGCGAAGCGAAAGCCGGCTGCACCATTCACTCGCAATGAACATGGCTAATACGGCAGTGGCCGCGACGAATTCGCTCCGAAGCGAGCGGAAAGGGAGCCATGCATGTTTGCCGAAACCACCCGGCCCCAAGCAAAAGGGTGTAGGGGCCTCACGATATACTTTACAGCAAAGCAGATTAGGGCTAGGGTTCCGTTGGTTTTTCATGTGCGTCAACAAAAACTCAGGTCCCTAATTTGATGCAAAATCGCTTCATTCTGTGCAAAAGCCTCTAGACACGACACGCTGTTTGCAAAAAGCCCGCGTTGGCCTACACCAGGTGTGGGCACTGCGCGTGCGCAGAAACCGAATTTGCGTGAGCGTCTGCGCATGCGCAGTGCCGTCGACAGCGCCACCGCAGCTGCGTGACGTCAGGGCCGCGTGTTGGTCTGCTTGGATATGCTTTGTCTGTAGATTAATTATGATTAGGCACCATTTTCAAGATCGAGTAGACTCTCAGGTTGGTTAAAAAGAAGGTGTCTCGAAGAGTTGCCGCTGTGCAGCCCGCGAAGGCTGCAGCTTCGCTGGTCGTTCACCTTCACAAAGTGGAATGACTCGTGATTTTTTTTTCGAATTTTGCGTTGGGGCGAGCGCTAACCCAAAACCCAAAACGCAGTTTGGGTCAGGCGCACGCGCAGTGAATAATTCCCTATTTCTTTGGGGCCCCCAAGCTTTAGGGCCACCTATCCTAAAACTCTCTACTACTCACTGTCTCCTTCTAATCAGAGCGAACAAGAGCGTCGTCTGCTACTGGGGCAAGGTCTGGCGTTTGACGTTCGGCGCTCGTACACTTCTCCTAAGCTACCGGAAACGAACCTCCGACTGTTTTGTATACCGAGTTATTACTATATTATTTTCCTCGATGTCCGAATGACGGTGTAAAAACCGTTAAATGAAGATGTTTTTTATGTTTATTTTGCAATCTCTTTGGCGGCGCAGTTTGCAGATGCTGGCTCTGATGCAGATCGCACTGTGACCGGCCAGTCGACACAAACTCGATAGCAGCCACGGGTTGGAATGCTTCCATGGCAACGACGCCGGCTATTCATCGGCGGCACTTTTACAACCAACCACCAGGGTCGCGACAACAGCTTCAATGTTACACGGATTGCAGGGATCTGCTCTCATAAGTGCTTGGCTAGAAAGTAGTCCCACTGGAGGCTTAAGAGCGCATGACTATCCTAAATTTTGAAAACCTCGTTGATAATGTCTATCCCGCTGACATTATAGCTCCAGTCGGCTCAGTTCGCGAACACGCGTAAGCGCGGCCTTGAAAAAAATGCACTTTCTTCACTGTTGGTCTTTAATGAAAGTAAAAAAAGAATAGGAACGAAATATCAGTAATACAAAAGTGAATCCCGCATTGTACTGAGAGTCCGAAGAAAACACCAAGAGGCAAACTCACTTTCTGAGAACTGTCCACGGTGTTCCCCCGGGCTTTCTCGCGGAGTTCGCAATTTACGGGAGGAATGCGCGTTGGGAACATAAAACGAAAATTTCAATACGCCACATTCTTCCGGTTGACGGAAACTCGGCAACTCGCTTTTTTTTCTGCTTTCTTTCTCAAGAATGTCGGGCATTTTGAGTTTGTCTCCGGCACTCTCGCACCAAGAAGTCAAAAGTACGCAAAAACTCGGACGACAGTTGACATCCCGACGGCTCTTTGTTCTTTTTTGGAAGTACCAGGACACTCGCAAGAAACTGCACATTCGACATTCGTGTTTATACTGCGTAAGGTTTATGGGAGAAATTCAGCCAGAGCAGTACCATTGCTAGCCTGGGGTTTTAATCCCTTAACCCTTTCTAGTTTTGGGGGATTTCTGACCCTCAACTGCTTTGTCATCATTGTCTTCAAAATTAAATTTCCAGCCACGAACAGAATAGTAGCAAGGTCTTAAAAAATTCAGTTCTACAGACTGCTGGTACAACCACAAACTAAGCCGCGAGCGAGCCTGATTCGTCCAAAGCGGTTCAGTACGTGAACCAGGAAGTCAGACGAGCTACATTAGCCCTGAACGGTTTGGGGACGGCTCCACGTTGACGAGCTAGGCTTGTCCAAAACGGGTAAGGGGTTAAAGTGCACCACGCAGCAGTGATATATAACAGCACGCCGGCAGGATGTTCTTCCAAATTAAAACGGGTAGGGACTGAACCCAGGGTCCATTAGTTCTGCAGCGGGAGCTTTCGCTTCACGTGCCCCGAGCTGCGGTGCCCTACACACTTTGCCACCGATCACCCCCACCCCCTCCCCCCGTTCCTTCCCAGTACGCTAGGGGAGCTGCGTCAAGTGTGTAGATAACGCCAACGGTCTCAATTTTGTCACTAAACATTACCTTGGAAACAAAACAAAACAATAAAAAAAATACCGTCATGTTGAGCCTAATCGTTGTCTCCTTGTAATAGAGGGAATCCTCGATAAAAGGCGGACATGACCTTCTGTTCCAGATGCCCACAGTTTACTACGAAGATAGTTCGACGGAAACAATAGAGCGGGGACTGAAGTGGTCGTGGATAGAGCAGCGTCGTCAAAGCGATGTGGCAGATGTCACTAATTGCGGTTGTCAGAACAGGTCTTGCTCACTTTATTTCCTCCTGTTGTTAATGTGGCCATAAACAGCGGATAGAAAGAAGGTTTCAGGGGCGGTCCACTAGCAGGGAACAATACAAAGAACGAGTGAAGGGTCACTTAGAGCTTGAGGACAGCGAGAGGCCAGTGTCTTTGTCACCTATAGTCCAAAGCCGATGGGTGGGAGGAAGCTGTGATGCTATACGAGAGCATCAACTGCACAACAAGAATTATATTTTGAGACAAATATTCATGAAAAAGTAAAGAAAAAGAACGGAATATACTTCGCTAATGCTGGCTGTTAAACCTGCATAGGTTTACGACTTTAGAACACAATTATACGATGTTGCAAAGCGTGGTTTACGGATAAATTCAGTCGTTTTTTCTCCCTAATAATAGTTAGGGTCTTTAATATTTGTATTAGGTGGCACAGTACAGATGAGCTCGCAGCCTAATTGTAACATGTAGAACGATGACAACAAAACACTTCTTGGGCGCATATGGTTTATGTCAAATGTACAACGTATGTTTCATGTCAAACACTAATCAAACAAGTTTTTAAGAAATCGAGACCAAGTGTCCTCAGAAATACTTGTACAAAAAGCCAGGTGAGTTCGAATGCAACACTACCGCCAATGAAACGTTTGAAACACGATCGTTTCTAATACTGACTCGTGCATTACTTAGTCATGTCGCGGTCTTATTTGGTGAACGCGTATATAGAATCATCAACAACTTAAGGCACACGGGGAGTGGCGACTTCTGAGCATCTGATTAACGCTTCGCAGCCAATGAGATTGGGGCATTCACCGCTAAGAACACCGACGAACGAATAACAAAGCAAGGGGCGGGAACGCAGAAGCCAAGCCCTGTGTTCCTTAGGCTGTCCTCAACTATAGCACTGGGATCAACACAGAACAGGACTCTGACACGAGTTTTCCCGTAAAACATCAAAGGAAACGAAATGTCTCGAGAAATCCCCGCAAACTCAGACGAATTAGACTTTCAAACGACCGTTCGGGTTAACGTTTTGTGCGTGTACCTTTGAACTCGTTCCGTTATCGACAGAATGTTTCCCAATAATTGAGCCCGCGCTGCTTGGGTAAGGGCGACGCGCAACCTCGTAATCCGAACACAAAAGTGCGTTCCTTGTTCGCAGCTAATAACTCTTCGTCCAATCCGAGCGGAGGGAACACTTTCGCAGAGACAGGCGAGTTCACGCGGTTCGCGACGCGCCCATCTTACGACACGCAATATAACGCAACGATCGAACACGCCAGCAACCTAACGATGTTCGCCAAGCATCTCGCTCGGCATTTTTCCGCGAGCGCGGGCCACAAGCTGCAAGCTCAGCGGGTCACGTACCGTGAACGAAGCTAAAACAGCATTATTCGGCACTGACGCTGCGACCGCCCGTAAATGCGTCATCGCAAAAGATACACGACAAACGCGGTCCCCAAACGACGAAGAAGAACACGATGACTAGAGGCGCCATCGAGACACCGACAATTACGCCAACAAAAACAACACGAACCACAAATAAGAAACGAAAAAAAAAATAACGACAAGAAGCCTTTTGAAACCGCATCAACATAATCAATACAAGCGAACGCTGACCGTTACTATACCCCGTTTCAGCTTACGATGCAGCACAGCGGACGCTACAAGGTAACCCAGCAAATCCAGCCCTGTGAACATAATCACGTGACTATGTGCACCGCGAATCGCTGTGCAGCTCCAGCTGGTCACATGGCAACCACACGGCTTTAGATTGGCTTTGAGGGCTAGTAGCGTCCTCTGGTCTATCGTAATTTGAAACCGCCCTTCCAGAAGTTTTCTTCGGCGCGCCTGGTCCGGTCGCAAGATTCAGAAAAGAAGAGACGCTGGAAGAGACGCCTGACATGCATCCTAAACCTAACGCCACAAAGCTCGGAAACAAAATACACTCGTAAAACAAACTAAAGAACAAGAACTCGTTTGGGAGACCAAAAGAATGAAGTCGCATGCCTCCTCCACCAACCCTGCCAAACACATGGCGGGAAAAAAGAGGAGTCAAGCTCTCCAAAAGTGTGATAGTCCGTGTAGGATAACCCAATTAGGCTTAACGCCTCAAGACTTCAGCTGGAACGGACAGGAAGAACAAAACGACACACCAACACACACACACACACACACACACGCAGAAACACACACCCCCACGCAGGCGAAGAGGTCGCCTCTCTTGCGGCCCTATAAGAGAGCGGACATCCATAATGCAATGGCTGACGCGTCTCAGGCGCCGTTTCCGGATAATCGGGAAGAAAGTGGCCAGCTAACGGAGGAAACGAAGCGATGGAAACAGGATGGAGTGCGGCGAAAGAAAACAACACGGCGGCAAACGGGAACGGAAAAAAGGAATGCTTTCGAAATGTGGGCACGCGGAAGAGTCGACTGCATGCCGCTGCCGGGATGGAAAGGAAACGCGTGGCACGCGGCATACGTTCCGGAGAGTCGGGTCTTTCGAAGCCCTCACATACAGGCGAAAGTAGGGGGAGGACGTATGCATTAGTGTCCGTCAACGGATACGAGTGCGTTCCGTTGGGTGAAGGACGCATGCACAAAAATCAATCTGGATCCGAGTTTCCATCTCGTTTCGTGGCGCGTTCTGGAGGGCCGCTGCCATCGTCGGTGAAAACGGCGTGGAAACGAATGGGGCAGAAAGAAGCGGAACGAACGATAAAGTACAATGGCGCTTCGTCGGAACGGGTCGCCGTCATCGTCTCTTTCCGGTCGCCTTCTCCTCCTGGTGTACACGTCGAGAGACAATGCATGGTATCTGCAAGAAGGGGCCACGCAGATTTCGCTGGTGCTCTTGGTTGAACGAGCATATTTTTTTTGAAAGGATACCTATTCTTACCGTTTTCTGCGACACCTTCTTTTCTTTTTTTTATTATTATACAGAATATGGACGCGGGAAAGTCGGCTACTTGCTTTATTGCGTGTGTATCCTTTGCCGTACCGGCAACCGAACTACGTGCAAAGTATTATAGAAAAAGGTGATTGCGACATTGGCCGATAAGAATGCCGGAAAACTAACTACAAAGAAAGCCACGTGAACATTATCATCCACGCCTTGCATTTCTTAATCTGTCATTGATGATGAAAAATTTTTAATTTAGCGTTGAGAAAGGCAGAATATCTTGACGCGTAGTCAAGTTGATCACTGCATCATGCCTTGGTCTGAGCTTAAGCGTTTTGTTTCGAGAATGCTGAAGGGTCAATCAACGCATGAATGCACTTGGAATCGCTTTCTAGAATGTGCCCTATGACCAGTATTTTTTATTCGGATGAACGAAGCAAGCGTCGAGTAAGAGACATGCCTGTAGGTATGCTCTAGGAATACATAAACCATGCAGATGCCTCCTGTGTGGTCCAGCTAGCCTATTCAATGTACGACCTTCCTGTCCTGATCACATCGGTTGCAACGTCATTGTGTCAGGGCCAGTTTTGAACAGAGGGCACGGAAGTCCAGCCGAGTTTAGAATGCTTATGGGAAAACCAAAAATGTCAGGATTAGGTGTTTTCGTTTCTTGAGCAAACTGTCCGTTATAGTCCCTCAGAGTGATGGCGTTTTGTTACTTTGTTTTTTTACGACCAAACTAAGTAAACTCGCAAGAGATGGAATATGCAGCCGCGGAGTGCACCACGTTCCTTACTTAAAACGACGGAATTCGGTTTTTAGAAAACACTCCTTTAAACAAAACGAGAATGAAAGCAGAAAGACCACCACTTCGCCTGCACACCAGGAAGTCAGTAGCAAAAGCGGCGTTGTAAGATATTTTATGACCGAATGCTTCTTCGAGGCGAGACGTACATCCGATCCGACTTACCAATAAATCAGACTACGTTATTTCCAGTACCTACCGGTGATAAAGTGAAAAAATAGGACCAATAAATAAGAAGCCGCCATAAAAAAAAATGTTCTGCGCGTGGCAGTTGCAACGGGGTAAACTAAATCTTAAAAGGAGCAAGGTCTTGTTTTTTGCCCGTCTCTTCGGACGAAGGTCATGGAAGTGTGCTTGGGGCTCGTTTTGATGTGGCTATTTAGGGAGGAGATAGGAAGCCTCGCTAGCGAGGATGCCCCGGTTGTAAATATAACGTTGTAAGGGAGAATCTATTACCGCTGTAAATTTGTTTGGCTGTGTACGTTAGAGTCACGGAGAAACGGCCCCGCCAGTGCGCACTAGTGGTTGTGCCTGTCGATATCACGCTGCAGTAATTCCCGCTCGGTTTTATTAGCCAAACTTAGGTAGCCATCCGGAACGGTGCGCCCAATTTAGCCCTTCCGACTTCCTCGTTTTTTATTTTTACAGAAAACAAGTGAACTAAGTGAGTGCTTCCGGATTATTATATCTTTATTACGAAAGATATGCCGCAATAGTATTATAACTAACAAATTAAATTATGAAGGAAGATGGGTCGGTTGGTTTTCATAGAAGACAAGATGTGCCGAATAAAGAACAATTGATATAACCTCAGCGTCATTCATAATGTATTTTCTTTTAGAGTTCTCACAGAAAACCTAGTAACTAAAACGAGATAATAAAAAATAAACTGTGGTTTTAGTTTTGAGGTTTACCGACGTTTCCGCATGGTGTTGCACACGTAACCCTCTAAACTTATTGTGATCTCTTTTTTTATACTACATATCATTTAACACGTAGTTTTGCATATTATTGCATAGGCATTAGTATTACAACGTGGTCTTAGGAATGACGAATGTTACCTGAGATTTATTCGGTGATGTTAACCTCTACCAATTTTTTCGGACTTAATGTGTATGTAGTCCTTACATGCGGATATTAAAAAAAATGTTAAGTGCAGATTCGATCGATCTTTGTACAACAAAAGGCAAATCTAGAAAGTTATGTTGAAAATAAGTGTTTAATTTTTTTATAAATTATCATAAGGACTGTGTTTAATATAAGCTTATTTAATTATTTTTATAGTTTGTCATAAGCTGTCTTACCCTCTAGCGCCACAGTGGCGGTAATAATAGCAGGACAATGAATGCTATCAGGGTATAGTATTACCATAAAGCTACTTTTTCTTTTTCAGTATTAATATACAGAACAGACATTAATTCTCTTTTGAGTGAACTTATACGGTCCTTAAGTTGTAAGCTAAAAATGTTGTCGCAGGAATACATTGTTTACTGAGACTTGAAATTAACGCAGTCCTGCAATGTTCTTAGCTTTACATATGTTGAGCTCAAATCTTAAAAAAGAAAATATATTTGTAGTGTTTGACACCTGTGGGCCTGAATGTTTTGTCAGTCTCGAACACATTCGTTTACTGCTTACTGTTCTTGTTTCTTGTCAGTCAGACTAGGTTGAATAGGTCGTTAAACATCAGGGTCAATGCAAATCAGTAAACATCCCCATCCAATGCTATTGTTAAATTACGTTATGTGCATTCTTCTTTACTAATTTTATCCAACTCTTGTTGAACTTATTTGAATAATTAGAAGGCTCGAAAATCATTTCGGCGATATCTTTATACTCGTTTTTTTTTTCCACACCATGAATGATTTAAGCCGACCAACGTCCTAAGTTAAGCAAGTAAACCCACAAAACCGATGTCCCAGCTCACTCTGTTCTTAAAACTCTCACTCGAACACGTATAACACTTTGTGCGTGCTTCAACTGGTTTCCGCGTACCGTTAAGCCAAAATATCAAGCACAAAAAAAACCAACAGCGAAACACGGAAGTGCCCATGTGTAGCAATCCAAGCTAGCAGCCGCCCCATCTATTAAACATAACGAACCGTGCCCCACGAACCGTTTCCATCATAATCGGCATCGGCCCGCACAACGCGCCGAACCGAGCAGCAAAAATACGGGAGGTCAACCGAGTTCAACTCCGGACTACCACGATGATGACGCTCCGATGTCACCGCGGCAGTGTCACACCGACACGCCTCAGAACGACGCAAAAAAACACACACACACACACATACACACTCACGCGCACCACAAGGCAGGAAGTACCCGTACTGTCCACCCACCCCTCCATCAAGGAAGTAGGTTCCCTAACTGCGGGGTGGAGCTGCCCGGAAATCAGCCATTTGACTCGCACAGCGTAGGAACACCAAAAATCCCTACGAGGGAATAAAAATGCGGACAGCAATGAAAATGGGGAAGGAAGCGCCCCGGTACCACGCTCCGTGTCACCTTATACGATGGATCGCCGCCGGCCCATCGTAGCGATCCCAGCCAATCCAATCCGGTCTGAGTGTCACGTGAGTTGCAGGACGCGTGGTCACGTGGTACGTTCGTTGCTCTTGATTGGCCGGAATGGCTCGTAGCGTCGGCTGTGGTCCATCGTAAGGTAAAACGGAGTGTATGTTCCGTTCACCCCAAAGCTGACAGTGTGGTGAGATAACTACGCACTAGTCGGACCAATCAGTCGCCTCCCTTTCGTCACCTGACCGTACTCTCTGCACGTGGGTTATGGGCGGGGTAGCGATGACGTGTCGAATGACGGACGTGTGATTGGCCCTGCCATCGCGTAGCTTCCACCGCACAGTCAGCTTGGGGAGCTCGAACAGAGCGAATATAGGGTGTGGTTCTTCCTGCCGCCGTCATCGGCATTTTACGTTATTATGCGTGCCGTGCTCGCGTGATCGTAAGCTGTGCGCTTACGACGTCGTTGGATGTAGGACGACGGAAGCTTCCAGAATGTAGTGCGCCGCAATGGCGGAGCAATATGGCGGCGTGATTGATCCAACTTCGCCGTAGTTTCGCTTCATTTTTACGACGCCTGCTTTTGGTCCGTTCTTGTTTATGCGTTTATATGGCTCTATGCGTGAAGCTATGGCAGGCTCTAGATATGCGGAATCGGGCCTCCTCGTGTAGGCAACATTGGGAGGCATCGTTTGATAGCGTTACTAGCTGCTAATGCGAACTAGTAGAGGGTAATGTTCAGTTACTGTGTACTACGTTAGAGCCGATTAAATCAGCGTGCACCTAATTAAGATGAAAATTAAAGCTTTTGATATAAAATGAACAATACGAAGTTATCTTGGCTATTCATTGGGTAAAAACGCCTTTGGACATTAGGCCCCGTAATTAAAAAACAAAAAGCATGGCGCCTAATGCATTTCAAACACTCCCCTGAAGTCTTGCTTACTGGGAACATATGAGAATATTCGTTTGCTTGACGGAAGACACTTTTAACCAGTTTTAATGCTGCTATAAAGCTGCTCTGAAACTGGACTGAGATTGGTCGGAAGTTGCCCTGAAGCTGGTCTAAACGTTTTCTTAAGTTTCTCTAAAGCTTCTCCAAATCTGCTCCGGAGTTATGTTCGACGTGGTGCACACCTGCTTTCCTTTCTGCTAATCACAACAACACTGTAAATGCTAAAAAAAAACAAAAAAAGAACAGAAGGAAATGTTGCAAATGGTAGACAAACTACACTCGTGTTAATTGTTTCTTAAAGTCATATATCGCGTCTTTTTTTACGAATATCTTTAAGAAATTACCGATGCAATCGAATCCCAGAACATATTTCCTTGTAGCACCTAGGACACACGCAAGCTGTTCCTTTTTTCGTTAACAAAAAAGTGTATTAGAATAAATCGTAAGGGTGCAGGCGAGCTGGTGAAGCAGGTTAATTCAACATGTATTAGAATGTCTTGGAGATACGTATATGCGACGTTCAGTTTTACCTATATTATTTTTTTGTTTTGTGTTCATCACTCTACGTTTTTGTTTTTCTCTTTAATATGCGGCCACGGCCTTCCAACATCCACGGAATTCTCGGCGCGAATTCCTGCAATTTGAGGCGATTTCATTAGCAGTGCGCTCGCGAAAAGCAGACCGAAATCTGCTCCACGGGGGAAGCTCCAACTAGGAGGCAGCAGTTAAAAAGAATACAAGCTACGAAAATATACGCGGGCAGGAGAAACCTTGAAGAGCGAACCATCATCTGCGTCAGGATGCAGCCCTGAGCGCTTCCAGCTGCGGGGAAATGTTTCGCAAGACCTTGCGGGCAACGCCACATCCTCTCCGAAACATGTGGTTATCTCTAATTAAAACATCGCTATACCACCTGAGCACCGTGTGTAGGCAGGCGCCTCATTTCCACTGGGAATAGGCTGGTCTATTTTTTGTTTTGTTCGAAGCATGAAATAGTTTTGTTTTTAAGCTCCCTTTTTTGTTAAGTGAAAGAAACAAACCGCAAATACATATAATCTCGCCTGCATTTCCGCGTTAGGAGGAAACTCGTTTGGCCGGGAGAAAAAAAAACATACGTTTCTTTATAATAACCTGTTCACTGAAAAAAACAAGGAAGGATATTTGAAAAGTCCATTACAGGAAGCGCACTCCAGATTTTGATGTTTCCCTGCATAAAGTAAGAATCTAAATTTCTTTTAAGGCGGTAATTTTTTGTACCGTTTTTGGAGTGCTTGTATGTACTGAAACAAGTGGAAGTGTTGCAGTCTGATTTTATTTAAAACTGCTGTCTGAGGTTTAATGAGTTAATGAGTTAGTTAATGCTGCTCTGCCTATCTAATACCGGAGCCACTTTTCATAATGCACTAAAGCTAACTTTAATTCAACTCTTTACTTGCAAATGACGGCTATAAATTCGTGTAAAAAGGCCATAATATGAAGTTTGGGCTAGAGAAAGAATAGAGCACCCTCTTTTTTACAGGTGTTTTTTTATATTACACGTTAATAAAAGGATATTATATAAAAGGAACGCTTAAACCAAAAACACTACTTTGGGTATTGTTTGGCGAGTATGCAAGTTTAACGTGTCTACGGAGGGCTATTAAAAACTTTACCTGAGTGCAATTGGAGCTGATAACGGTGTTTTTTGTATGCATCAAGCGGATTTTGAAACTTTCTCGTGTTTAAATTTACGCTCACATTGTTTGTTGAAAGTGTTTTTTTTTTCCTGTTTTTGAAAACGGATTTGAACGGCTCAGGTAACCTTTAGCTTTAAAGTGATTAAAGTAAAAAAAAGAAAAGAAGCTGAATAGTTACAGTCAATGTTCAAATTAAAGTTTTCAAACTTTTGCAACTTTGGACCAAGATATTCAGTTACCCTACAACTTCTTACCGAGGTAATTAAACGGACGCAAGTATACACTTTACATGACAAAAATGTATACTTTTGTGACGATGAATTATATGTTGATAATAATTTTCTTTTTGCATTCCATCCTTCCCGGATTTAAGTAAAAAAATTAAAGTGCTAAATCGTTAATTTTAGCCTACCGCTGCGTTCTGTTACCCTCATTTATTAAAACCGAAATATGGTCAGTTTACGGGCATATCACTCTAATCTTACATCCTGTATTAACAGTTAGAAGTCATCTCAAAACTAGCACGCACTTCAGTTTCAAGGTGGCACGCAGCCGCCTTGAAATTGGTATACCGCAGAATTGGTATATTTATGCGAAAATAACTCGCCACCTTCCTTAACCATGTGATTTGCCTAGGCATATTGTTCAACGTGACCGTTGCCAGATTTAATAGCGGAACGTCCGCTATGCGTGAGAGCATCGTTTTGCTGTTGCCACGCCACTAGAAACTGTTCACGTGTTAACCGCGACTCTCACTTAACCTTATTTTGCCTCTTCTATTCTTGTTTACTTGTTTTAGGTGGTAATGCCTTGCCTTTTTCGTTCCACATACTTGATACGCAGTCTGCGTGGCTGGTGATGAGGGTAATCGAAAACAGGAAATAGATCGGAGATTCGGGAGCGTCTGCGGTCTTGCTGACACTCTTGAATAGATATATCCCGAACCTGGTTCAGGATTAGACGTTTTCAAACCTTTAACGCAAACATTCCGTTGAAGTTCGACTGTTTTGAGCACGCGCAGTGATTGAGAGCAATAAACATAACGTGGCAGAGGAACGCAACAATTAAATTGATTAACAAATGATTATAGTTTGGTTTGATACTGCGTAAACTTTGGTAATCATTTTCTAAAATTTCAAATGGACTAGTGTACTTATTTTTATTCTTAACTCTGAAACATTTATGAAGGAGACTGGAAACGCTGTCCAAAGTTTGAACTTGGTCGAATCTTGCCGCAGAAAAGTCGAAAGTTCGGCAAAACCAGTCGACCTCAAGTTTGCGCAGAAGTTTGTGAGGTCCCTACTTTTCAATGTCGTTATGTGATCTCAGTGTTAAACTCAGTGATCTTTCATATCTCGGAATGCAACTTCAACGCTCCTTTTTTCTGTTTTTTTTTCTGTGCAGGGCAAAGACGCACTGCGATTGGTCGGCCCTCATCGCCCTACCCAACCAGAGTCGACGTCCGTCTTCCCGCCAGACACATGGTGCCCTGGCACGTGATGTCGTCCAGCCAATCCCGTTGCGTTTCCCGCGTAACCCTTCTCGCTGTCTTCTGCGAAGACATCACAGGGCTGTTGAAAGGAGGAAAAGAACTGTTTACATTGCCTGCTGTTCTTAATACCGAGCAACCACGTATTTATTTTTCGGATGAGTGTATGGTGAGGAGTAAGTTTTTTGGAGACAGAGAACCCCCCTACGAACTGTCGGATTTCACTTGTGTCCGTCCCCCGAAACTCTACTGTGTCAATTTCGTAATCTTTGTTTGTTGCGAAGTATAATGGTGAAGTTTTGGTGTGCTCCGCACATGTTGTTTTGTCTTCTGCTACACAAGGTAGCGTTTTCATATCGAAAGAACTCAAACAAGAATGTGAAGGTGAGCTCTGAGTTTTGTATACAGTGATGTGAAACATTTGATTGAAAAGAAGAATAACTTTAAATCAAACATTTGCACTCTTATAGTTTTGAGGTCGAACTGTGCCAAAGAAACATTTTCATTATTACTTAACCTATATATTTATGATCGAAGATTAAAAAAATGTTTAATTTTAATCTGGTGTGAATTATTTACATGCTATGCCAGAAGTTGCTCGTGTATTCTAGAAATGCGCATGGTAACTTTTGTGTATGATATTGATCAGCTCGTTTCAGTGTGCGGAGCACAGCAAATTGGGAAGCTCTGTGGCTCAAGGAAATTTTGTTTTAAAATCGATGTATACCAAACCGGTTGAAAATATCTGGTGTAACTATACATTTATTATGAACGAAATTTAATATAATTGGCCATCTACTGCATTATTATAAACGTATGTGCATTGTTACAATAAAAAAGCTAACTTTTTAAAGAGTCCTAAAGAAATCCATGATTTAATTAAGATAAGGATTGAACATTATGAAATAACAAAATAGCCACAGAGTTTTCTCGAAAGGCTTCGGTATACGTTTGTTGCAATTGAAGGAACTGATGAACTCTTTGTGGGTTCTTCACTATGAGCTTAATTCTCTCCAAGTATGCCTTAAGAATTTAATGTACCTTTTACACAGCCAACAGTAGATTTCTTGCGTTTGGATAATTTTTTTAAACCCATTGTCAATGAACATATTAACATAACCTAAATCGAGTACCTCTTACAATAGATCAAAATAATCAATTTTAAATCACTTTACAGTGTTTGGATATGAATTGTTGTTACATGGACATAAGTTTAAATGTTTTTAAAGATTTTGTTTTCATTTCTTTGAGGAATTACAAATGCAAAAATCCCATGCAAAAAACAACGTTTTCTAAATCGTAATTTTTACATTTTGAAACAAAAAAACAATTCGCTGTGTGATAGATTATTGATATTTTAAGTACTTGCTAAAATTTATTCTAAACCTGAATTTATTAGGTGTGTCCGTTGTTTTTTAACACAAAAATATGCCTCGATTAAAACTTAGTCTTCTCGGATATAAGTTTATATACATATATAAATGATCAATCTAATATTATTTGCTTAATCTCATTCTTCCAGCATTATATCTACAGTATTGTACAAGTGTCCTTATCTAAGAGTAAGTTTGATAGCGGTTAACAGCAATGCAATTTGTGGTTACCGCTCTTGCAAACTTTAATTTCTAACAAAACTAACTTTAAGTGATAGGTTAGAATGCGTTTTTGCCTGTCTACAGGTGACGCCGATTTGAATCACTATTATTATTCGAAACAGGGTCTAATTGTATATCGTGTTAACTGGTGTTAAATTTACTTATAATATTTGTTTTGTCACCGTCAGTGTCACAGAACATTAAACATAACGACTCTATCGAGAAACTATATGCACTCATTCGACCGATATTCCATAATGCCATATAAAAAAACGCTATGTCGTATTATATACATTTTCTCAGTGGAGGTGCCAATTTGATGTTTGGCCATGATTGTCTACCATACTTTCCTTAAAGATAGCACATCAATGGCACTGTTTTTTCCGCCTGTCTTTAAAACTTTACCGACTGGCTATATTTAAAATAAAAAGATGTGGCTTACAGCACGGACATAATTTCTGTGCGTTTTTTGGGGATAATATGTGTAAAAGATACGGCTGATTTTGTTGAACAGCTTAAATTTTGAAGTTCGATAATAAAACATTTTAATTTTCAGGATTTCTTTTTGTATTGGTCTAGCATATGGTATTATGAAAAATGGATCGTAGGGTGCACATATTTTTGTTTTGTTTTATTTAGTAGGGGAGGCTTTGAAATATATATATAAAAACAACGTGTTCATGACGAATATAGTATACTCCAATTCCGAACTTTTCGCTGATGGAACTTGATTCTTCGTTTCTCGCAAGTCTGTTATTTGAGAAGGACTTTTTTACGTAGACAACATTAGTTTCGACACAGTACGTGTTTACACTTCAGAAACAGTCGGCGCGAAGGGACGTGTGGGTCCGATAGTTCAAGGGGTCGCCATTTTTTACACTCCGGAACGTGAAGTGAGGTCGCTGACTTTCTAGGTATTTTAAAAATGATTCTACTCTGCAAGACACAGGTCACCCTGACGCAGAGCCAAATCTATCCAGAAACGAGGTTTAATATATCTACCCTCTCTCTCTCTCTCTCTCTTTGTCTTTTTTTGGTTTTCTTGTTCTATGTAATTTTCTATCATACAAAATGAGTTTACTGATCACCACGAGTCCACGCAGCAAGCTAAGTATGACGTGTATTTCGGTGGCGTTCAAGGTTTTTACCTGCACGTTCAGAATGAACTGTACAGAGTGTTTATTATTTGCTATCTGACTAGCGACACTCGACATCTTCAACCATCAGTGGAACAAAAAAACAGTTTAGGCCTTAAATAACGTACCCTAAATCGATTTGTCCTAAAAGTGGCCGAGGAAAATCGCTTTTACATAATTTTAGGGCGAAGGGTGCAGTCGTGCACGCTACTGTGCGCCACTATGTTCACATAAAATGTAGATATCATCCCCTTAAAAATTTTGAATATGATTAGGCCCAGTAGAGTCACAATAGAAATATGTTCCCAAAAATAATAAGGCATTTAGTTAAGCGTTCCCGGATTTCTTAAACGTGATTATGAACATGTTATCCTTGATTCAAATGAGTTTAGGGACAGAAGCAAAACTTAACGTCTGATATATAAATGCATCATTAATATTACCGGTGTACTCATCCCCCTCGAAAGAGCACGCTATGAGCATACGGGCAAATAGTATTAGGCTTATTTCAAATTGTGCAAAATTTGGTCTCGCCGTACGCCAATTGCTTCTACTTGGGTTTAAATAGGTATATATGAGAAAGATGCATTCAAATTTTAAAAAAAATAACTGTCATACGTAGCTACAATCATCTCAAACTAATTGCTCACCTAACTTAAAAACAAGAAAAAGTAGATCGCCCATGCTTAACCATCAATTCCCATCTCCAGGTTCGAACGTGGGCAAAAACGTATTAGTTATCCGTCTAAAAAAAAAAAAAATTAACGCTGTGACACTTACATCATACCGGTGCTCGAGCACCGATAATGATGACGAGATTTTACAAAAAAAGTGTGTAAAAGAATCCCGACAGGCCGAAAAACATTACCCACACCGAAATTCTATTTGCACGATTCTTTTATTAATATTATTACTGGCCTAACGATTCCTTATCTTGGACCGTTCCAGGCATCGAGACAAAAACCCTAGAAGGACGCGATAATTTGGAAGTTTCGGGACCATTAGCGATGGTGGGGGAGCGCACTATTTCTACTCCCACTCCTATTTCCATGCCTTTCTATCCCTATTTTTTCTTTCCTCCTCTTCCTCTAAACTCCCCCTTAACAGCGTGGCAGAACCCGCTGCCACTCTTCCTTTACTCTTTTTTTGTTTCGTCCTTCCATCGTGCCCCAATGATTCCTCAATCGAGAACGGCCGGAGAAACCCGGGAATCAATTCCGAGTCTTGGAGTGCGCAAGCTCTCTCCCCTCCCCAAATGCTTATCGTTTAAAATTCGCCCCAAATATTTTTTTCCCCACTTTGCTTCGTTTTTGGTCTCTCCTCCTACACTTTTCTATACTTCATTTCACCTTACGATGGAACACAAAGGACACCAGAATCCATCACAGCCAATCCAGCGCAGTGAACATGTCACGTGACTGCCCGCTCGGCGCGCCCCTGCACCCCTCCTGGAGGTCACGTGACGCTCCCATGGTACTGGATTGGTTCCTGCGGCTCGCGGCGCTCGTTGTGGTTCACTGTAAGGTAAACCGGAGCACACAAAAAAATTTAGAATTTTTGTGAGTAAAAAAAGCATTTTTTGGATGGAGGAGCATTAAGAACGGGATATGCTAATGGTCTCGACTAACTGTTTCGGAGGGTCCATTATTATGCTCAAGCGTCGTGATCGTACCAGAAAAGGCGATCTTAAACTGTGGAAGGTTTGTGCAGTATACGGCAGCCATTACGAAGAACGAGGTTATATTCACGATGGTAGTCTCTTGAATATAGAACTTAGATTTTAGAGAGAACAAATTAACGTATACAGATATAAAAAAACAAAGATTTCGGCCCAGATACTGCATAGCTCTAGAAGCTTAGATCCCAAAAGGGGATTTTGGAATATGATGAAGTCTTATAAGGTGTAGGAGAGGACTTTCTTCTATGAACCTGTACAGATTCATTTAAAACTAATCAAAGCTCAAGCCGCTTTACAAGACATTTTAGCAAAACTAACTATTTTTTGGCTTATATACGTTCAAACTTCAAAAACCATGTGAGCTTTTATTTTTTTAAGGTACATTTGTTTGTGAACAGTTATGACACAAATTGCCCTTTTTTTAAGAACATTACATCTCGATGATGTCAAGGCAATTGACAATGAGATGTCGAACTTTTTTGTTTTAGAACGCCACTCATACGTCCAATATAATTATCTTTCCGCGCAGCTTAGTGATGAATGCTGCTAGAAGAATGCTGGATTACAAAACCTGTATTTAGGTTCATAAAATTTATTTTAAGTCACACAATCATAAGTTCAATTATTCTACTATGTCTTAGAGTCAAGTGAAATATTCTAAATATGAAAAATTTCGACGAGATCTATAAAGGTATTTAATATCTATACAAAGGAAGCGAGCGAGACTAAGGCAAACCTTATTCGCTGACTGACATAAATCATTCAATATCGCGTCAAGCTATATTATATGCTTCAACAAAAGCGATAGCGAGAGCTTCTTCACCTGACAAATCACGCGCGGGCAAACATCGAAAGATACTAGCACCCTATAGCTATCCTATCCCCGGAGTTAATCGAAGCGATGACACACTTTCTTGCGAAATCAGTCTTTCCCTTTTTTCCCTCATCCTTTTTTCTGGGGCATTGGACAAGTCGGTCACAGCGTGTACGGACACGGATAGAAAAGAGGAAGGGGAAACGAGATATTAAGGCCGATTTGGGCAACATTAGATCACCGTCATCGGCTATTCAACGAACGCTTTTTTGGGTGGGGCTGGTCCTTGCATGTTGAGGTAACCACACCCATTTCCTCACGATCAAGTACGGGCACACTTGAGCGACTTAGGGAAAGGGAAGGCCAAGAAATCCATAACATCGGGGCTTGGCCAAGGGGTGGTGGTAGTGGCGGCTAAGGAATCTGCTGCCATCTCTTGGCCGCGGTGCGAGTTATCCGCCCGTGATCGAACGCATGATAGCAAATCCCATCAAAGCGAACTTGCGTATTTTTTTATGCAGGTTCCCTTATGCTTCTTAGTTTACGTTCACGCCCTATTAAAGAAAAGCCTGCATTTCACTGCACCTTACCTGGCCACACGACAATGAAAAAATACGTGCAATAACCATCGAGATTTTTATTTACAGAAACACTCGCGGTCGTCATGACGTACCGCATCATAACATTTCTAAAAGAATGTTGTTGAATATACAAAAAATGTATTATATCGGTGGTTTAGTTTATTTGCGAATCACGACAGACGTTTTGGAAAAGAATTATCGCAGAGCCTTCATTTGAATGTTTATAGACATTTATCAAAAACCCGTCAAGCAACATTGGCGGCCGCCATATGTTTTGGGGTCACGCGTGTGATTGGACCCGAATCTTCGCCGAACCTTGACGCAGCCCTGGTGTTTAATACGTGTTCAGGTGACTGGCCCTAACGATGGCGAATTCGGATAGTTGGCGCAGCAACTGATAGATGGCGCTCACCTTTAAGAAAAAAAGACCTTTTGGAACTTTTTGTTTTACCGAGAAATACACATGAAAATTGTCGAAGAAAGGAAGAGAACGAGAGAGAGAGAGAGAAGGAAATGACTTAATGACCTACTTTTTGATATAATGCCTCACGTATGCACTTCCGTATCGACAAACTCCTGCAGCCGTTCCAGCTGTTTATTGAGAAGAACGTGGCGGAAGAGCGAGAAATGAAGACGCGGTGGAGAGGGGGAGACGTGAACTGCGTGTATATTGTACGACGTGCCTCAACGTTTATAGGTATAAAGTCCGTCTCCTTGATAACCTGTGCTCTGGGCGTCCACACGCTGCTCGTGTGTGCACGACCGACATTGCATGTGATAACCGACGCAGTTGTGTCTTGATAACTTGTTAGAATACTACAACCACTGCGCACCGTTCGAGTCTCCTTGACTACTCGACCAATATTGGAAAGAACCTGCGGTTCGCTCCAGTTGTTACACGTTGAAGATAAAGACCGCGACCTACAAAGTCAAACAACGTTAAGATAGGTCGAGGTCGCCGACCCTCGGGTAAGGCTTACACGGTTAGGCCTAATGTAACAGGTTTTCCCTGACGTCTTACTGGTTACAATTTGAGGGTTGAGGCTAGGCCTGACGTTTAGGATTACCGGTAAGGTTGAACCCGGGAACTGAACTGGACAGTATTCAGGGTTAAGAACAAAGGTTATGCCTGACTGATTACAGGATAAGACTTAAGGGCTAAGGTTGAACCCGACGTTTAGGCTTAACTGCCTAACGATGATCCCAGCAATTCAGCCAGACAATGTTGGCCTTGAGGCTCGAGGCTGTCAAGGTTGTACCACCTAGACTTGCAAATTGTACTCTACAGAAGAATTATGTGAACCTTCAAGAACAACGGAGGTTTGCTAGCTTATAATACGTAATGTATGACACACAAGAAAATTGACCTTACTGATAGCGGTTTCCCATCGACCAGCTTGTACCAAATAAAGAGAGAAATACGCGTCTAAATTTTTCGGCAGATCGCATGCTTGACTAAGGCATGATAGCTAAGATATCTGGAAGCCTGAGAAAGTTCAAAATGCAGCAAAGAACGTCCGAGACTACAGAAAAAAACACTGCAAGATAGATCATGTTTGAATAATAATTGAAACATAATTTGGGTGATATATTGGCATCGCATCCAGCGAGTTAACAGGGTAAAGTGACAAGCCAAAGGAGTTATCATCAAATTCAACAGACTTCGCGTTAATGTCTGCTTTATTTGACACTAAAACATATACGTCAATTTATTATAGTTTTCTGCTGGGTTACTAGAAGTATAGCATTAATATATTCGAGTCGGTCAGGTAAATATATTTGACGTGGATTCAAGTATATGTGTAAAATTTATTTCAAATCTTGTCTAAAGCATTGAAAATTTTTAAGAACTGTTTTAAATGGCAGAGCCAATAACTTCACCAAAATTCGCTTATCGGGCACGTATGGCAATATCTCGAAAGCAGCTTCTTCACTAGCATGGCGCTAAACACAAAACAAATCATCGATCACGCATGCTAAATTCCCCGAGAACACTTGATCACTTAAGGTTTTTCTTTAGAAGTGCAACAATCTCATTGTTGCACTTGAGTGAATGGAACGAAACGTACGAAACTGCCGCGTACGATAAAAAGACCACAAAATGCATGGCCGCTATCTACACCAGCCCCAATTACACCTGGCTCTTCTTTGCGCCACTGCAGCAAAGACACCGAGACGATGTTTCGGGGCTAGAAGCCTTGCTCCATGGTGTTTGAGTATTTTGAGGGCATTAATTTTTGTTTTGAAAGAGTGACAGAATTTCTGTGAACAAACATTCTGCAGGCTCAAGTTGTCGAGGTTAGTAATTTATAATAAGAACCAGCATGATAATTTTAAGTCAAGAAGATGACATCGGTGTTATAGAAGCGATATGGCAGTGAAGCAGTTACGAACACGAAATAGGAACATCTTCTATGTAATTTGTTTGTTTTCGTAATTTAGACGCCAATACGCTAAATTGTCCCCATGAAACAGAATTACCCATTTTTACATAAAAAAGTAGTCTAGACATAAGCACAAACTCTACTTACAGGCTATATGCAATGTCTGGACGTCCAATATTGCTATTAGCAATATATTGAAAGTTATTCCAGATATTTCTTGGATTCACCATTTTGATTGGGAATTTGCACCTTTCATTTAATACAAGGACATCAGAAGTACTACGGTGTTGAAACCTAAAACTTGCAATTGTATTCTTTTTTTTATTCAACCAATTGCCAGAACGCTTATTTGTGAGATAAAACCAATACACTACTTTAAGTTTTCCAGTTATTTATTTCCCTAATCGGCGGATCTCTCACGATAATACTCAAGCTCGACCCATGCAGCATGGCAGTCAAATACCTTTAGCCCCGAGGCATCAGGATGACGCAATCACGGAGGATATGAATTGCACTCATACCACTGCAGTAACCGAAACTATGGCACAGTGCTTCACCACAGTGAACAAACATCGAGGAACGAAAGCAAACAGTCCCGGAGGAAGTAAAAAGCACAGCACGGCGAGGTTGTGTACAGAGGGGGGTCACATTTCAAAAGATACAAAACGAAATCAAGTAAGAAGAAATATTTTACTACAGTACGCGCACGCGTAATTTCAGTGTAAAGAATACGTAACCGATATCCAAACGTCGAACGAAAAAAAAAACTATATTCCTAACGACAGATTGCTTTGTGCTAATGTGAAAGTTGTTTGTTATCTACATATCCATTTGTCGTTTGGTGAGCGTTGAATATGCATACGTAAGGTGCAGCACAACGAACACTTTCATGACCGCCTACAATTCGTTTCGTTTTAGGGCGAACATTCTCGAACATATATATATAGATAGATAGATATACAAACTATACGTGTTGGTGTGTAAATGGGTCTCAAAGATATGTATTCGGTGTCTCTCGCGAATACTGGTCACCACCATAACCATCTCATTAAAAGCAAAATTACGTTTATTCACAATGAAAATTTTGCGATTAGGTCAAGAAGGCGGTCAATTGTTTTGAGTTTGGATTTCGAAAACAAACCAAATCAGTTTATTACCATTGGTACGACTACACATTTTGTGTTATAATGGAAGAAAAGTTATGAACGTAGTGTTTAGGTGAAAACGATCGCTTGTCGTGAAAGCAATGCGCGGGAGCGAAAAAGAAAACGCTCTAACGAAGGACAACACAACGTTTTTTCGCATGTTGTCGACGAAAGCGAACGCGAATCTGCGGGAATCGCCCGTAAGAATACTGTCACTCTACGCGAATAAGAACTTTAGATTTTCAGCTGCCGGTTTTGATTGCGGATCCAACGCTATAAGTAAACGCACTCCCAGAATCAACGCCCGCACTATCACTCGATATTATTTCAGCCTCTTATTGTACTAAGTCACCCTCTCATGGTTCTTCATCTACGTGTTGAGCAGTGAGTGTCCAATTTCTAATTGGAGGAAATTACTTTCTCTTACACCAGGTCACCAATATCGGCATTAATCGTTCATCTCGTCTAGAACCACTAAACAAATCACGCTTAGAGAATCGCCACTCAATTCCCCAAACTTCTTGTGCGCGCCGCCATGTATGGTGCTTCGCACGGAACGGGGGCTATTGGCCATTGTTACGACTTGAAAATGCGACTTCTTGAGTTTGAGATGCGGCGCCAGAAAGCTCGGGTGAAATCATTTTACTTTGACGCGACCTGCTTGAACGTCTCTACAGAGCGAAAGAGCATTTCCTTTCATTGCAGATAATTCTTCAGATAACAGATTAAAGTGGCTTTAAGCACCAGGGGGACTAGGTGGTCCAAGAAACCGCCCATTATAAAAAGCGTAGCCATTTGCATCCATCCAATCATCTGTGGCTGAAGTGGCGTCACTCCGAAGAATAGCTTGGTTAGTGAATCCATTCTGGTTTAGTAGTGTTCTCTGAAGAATCTATCAGCTAGTAGTCGTCAACGCTTTCCCTAACTCTCGTCAATTTAACGTAGCCGGGAGCTAGATCGCACATTAAGGCCTGATCATAAAATTTACTGGACACGTTTTTTTACGAGCAATTCTACCAGGCGTGTGGCGTTGATAGCTCTGTAGAGCCGCGGGTCTAGGTTTCGCAAAAGAGATGCCGCGAGGCAGAGAGCTTCGCTGAGCTCAGGACGCGCTGATCATTGAGGGAAGATTTATAGGTCAGGTCCCCTGCACGAGGTAATTTAAATCCGCTTGAGATTTATTAGCTCGAGAAACATGTTTTTTGTTTTAGCTTTGTTGTTTTAACCTTTTCCGTGTTTACTGACTTTAGAATCGCGCGCTAGTAGCGCGCGAGACGCTTTTGGAATATATTTCTGCCTTGCTTCGGAAGAATCTGAATGAATAGTGCCGTCTTCAGAAGGAATACGTTTTGCAAGTAAATCAAGCTTTCTCTAGCGTGAATGTATTTGGCGTTGGCAGTCCAAAAATTTGCCCTTAGATGCTGTAGGTTTCTCTGTATCAGGAAGCATGTAGTTCGAATGATGAATCTTAGTGCAAGGTGGATATTACTTCATTGAAATTGGCCATGTGAAAATCCTAGGCTTTAAAAAACAACTAATTTCTAAGAAGTGCTTGAATTATCGCGTCGATCATGAACATAGCTAAAAACGTTTAAGGTTCAGTAATCAGAGAGAGGATTGTTTGTGTGCAGCGATGATTTGATCACAATATAAAATGTAACTAGATCGTTTCGAGGTATTAGAGACTGTGTACCAAGCAACGGAATAGCTGACCATTCACGAAAACATATAATAAAAACAATTGTTTCTAAAAAATGTGACAAAACAAACTCTTTGAACGCTGTATCCATCAAGAAGGATCTACATTTGTTTACTAAAACAATGTTTTTGAGAAGCAGAAAGTAAGAAATGATCAAAGCGAATGGCACTAGAATTGAACCCGCATCTTCCCTATACTCATTCTAGAATAAAGATTATTATCAAAGTAACGCGCCTTGCGCAGCAATGAACATAGTAACTAAACGAGAGAGCTAAAATAAACCTCTATAAATAACCGCTGAAGATCATTGACGGAGAGTATACACCCTTCTAAAATCAATTTTCATAAGGAAACATTGTAGCATCACTAGAAGCATTATACTGTCAGCAACCTTTATCTCCAAAGTCCTATAATGCATAGAATGCATTTAGAAAGAGGTAAATTAAATTGGTCGTCTGAAGTCATGTCGTCACACGACTATATTACCTGAGGCCACGGCATCAACTGGTAGAGTCATGGAACGTCACGTCAAATGACATCTCGACTTGCCACTGCGACGTCAGGTCTCATGACCACATCGTATGACGTCAGGTCAAGTGACGTCATGGTGTCCCGTGGCAGCACGACTTGACACTACAAACGTCACGTGGTACCAGGTGACGTTACTTCAAGGCGTCAAATCATGGTGCCACGTTACCTCACGTTTCACGCTTTGAAAAGAATTTGCATTGATGCGTAGATCCCGGTTGGAAAGCTAACAAACTAAGAATGTGGACTTTTTGTTTTCTTTTCTTATTCTATGATATGTCAGTTTCCAACATTGACGATACAAAAAAAACTTATTGTACTATTAAAACTATAAAAAGAATTTAGAAGGGTGGAAAGCGGACAATTACAGTCAAATTTAAAGGCAATATGTAATTTTAGCAAAGAGGGTTTGACTTTTTGAACTCAAAGATTGCTTAAGAAGTTAGATAAGGAATAACACACGCATTTGAAAAAGAATGTCTCACGAGGGAACTTCATCAGTCGAGATCCCTGTAGTGAAGAAGTGTAGGCGAAATGAGCAGTGTTCAGTGAAAGAAAACCACAAAATGATAGCCGAACACGTGACAGTGAGTGTCATTGCCGGGGAAGGAAGAAACAAAACAAGACAAGGTTTGCTGCGAAACAAGAGTTTTGTTTGTTTCTTTCTTTCCCGAGCCAACGTTGATATTCCTGGGATGAACGGTGCTGCCATCTAGGTGTAGTTTTGACAAGTATCAGCTAGAGCGCGAAGCCATAACCAAGTTTTTTTTTTAGATCTGCAAGAAGCCCACATCGATTGGCAGGCGTGGTTCTCCGTGTGGAAAAGAGGTTGTCTTTTACTGAACACAGCTGTACGGGCAGAATCACATCGTGAAATGCATATGTATGCTTGCATAGCTTCACCAGCATTTGTTGTTTTACTTACATAACCTCTGTACAAACAATTGTTTAGTCCGTCAAAACTTAATGGTCCATATGGAACTTTTGCAGCTCCTATGGTGGAAACCAATATATTGCAGTCATCTTTTAGTAGCTTCATAGATATCGAGTACTATTGCAATACCATATGCTTAATACAAGTGCATCTCAAACTAAGATTGAAATACAAGTGTATTTTACACATAAGTGTGTTTGTTTTGGACTTTCCTCTTTCACTTATCTTATCAGTTTAATATTTTCCACGACATACACTTGCATATATTCGTGGAGAGCATGAAGTTACGTTTTTAAAGGCTCAAGAAGTGAGCTGCACGAAAATATGATGCATTACATGAGGTGATACTGCCCGCACAGCATCTTTACACTAGAATTAGAGCGTCTTTAATTCGCAACGCAGGTAGAACTCATCACGTACCAGTACGTTAACAAAATGCCTCTGATAGTAAGACCCAATATTTCCCTTCCTGATAGCGTTGGAATCCTATCAATGTATAAACAATAGATCTTTTCATGCAGTTACTTTTCAATGATGTTCAAATGTATACTTTCACACATTTAGTAACACCTAAACTCACGTGTGGTAGAAAACTCTGTGATTTCAAATGTGCTGCACAACACGCTTTCGAACACATTTAGAATCACCGGTAGGAACCATTCCAGTTGTCTTAGGATTATAAGTATTTCATATTGTGTCGTCAGATTGCTATTGCATATTTTAAGATTTTAATTGGAGTCTTGCTTTTGTGAGTTCGTGTTCCTTTTTTATATCAACAAATTTGAACGTAATCATTCAAAAATATTTTTCCAAGGTTCTAAATCCCATAAGCATGACTTATTTATTCTTTAAATACGCTGCCCTTACATATCTTAAGGTCTAAAAAGCAAAAAAGATATACTAAGACAAACTATTAGCACAGGCATTGATGTGTAATTTGCCTGACTGCAAATTAGGTTATGCAAATTGTGTAATCTATTAGTCATTACAAGTTGGTTATCATCATTGTTACTGCTTGGTATACCGAGGAACCTATCAAAGGTCCATACATTTCGCAATTAAAGTAAAATCGTTCATTAAAATTTGCTACTCATGCTTTGAAACGAAATAGTAAAAAGTACTAGGATCCCAACGCTATGTAATTTAGAAGCTTTTCTCTCTTTTCACTATATCTTCCAAGTTCACGCCTTTTCCAGAATTATCGCCTAAAAATTTTGCCGTACTTACAAGGACCACGTTTATTAGATTTTAAGGCTTTGGACCGCCTTGTACAGCAACGGCGATACCTTGCCCATTACAAATTTGACAATGTGACTTTCGCAAAAATTTTCTTAAAAACATGGCCAAAATAAACAATGAATGTTATGCATAGAGCGCGTGCGAGCTAAGGTAGTTATAAACGAAAAGTTGCTGCTGAACAATCAACGAAAGAAAAGTTTTCTAACCTCTCTTTTAAAAATAATCTGCTTTGGCTAATACAATGCGAACTACGACGTTTAGAATAACTTTAGGCAAACTAATAAGTTGAGGGAGGTCAAATATTGCACAGAAAGCATTTAAATGCAGTTTTTTCATTAAGGTTGTCTGATGTCATCAGCAAACTACCAGTTCGCCTGACTTGTTCAAGTCAAATTGCTAACATCATTTATAAACCTAGAAGTATTTTTTGGCTATGTTAATATTCGATTTTCTTGCAAAAAAGTTCCAAGATACATTTCTTTTAAAGATTCTGCGACCCCCGGCAAAAATATAACTTGATAAGAGTGCAACCGCAATTTAGCCTAGCGCAGGATACTGACGCCTGGTATATCTTACGCATTGGTGTAGCTAGAAAATCAAATTCATCACTCACTGACCATTTATAAAAAGAAGAGCATGGTAAAACAAACTTTTTTATTGCCGTGCTTTAAAATGACAAACGAATATAGACGTTTGTAAGCAACCACTCTTCAAATGTTTATCTTGTCACCATGGGTGGAAAACGCTTTTTTGTGGAACCAGTCTGGAAATACTAGGCGAGGCTTAATTATCAGACGGTCTACACACACCGGCCTCAAGATGGCGGAGCCCAGAGGCCATGGTTGCCAAGAAAAAATATCTACATCGGTCAGCAGTAGAGGAGAAAAAGCAAAAGCGTTTCGTGAAAAGGGCAGGAATCGCTCGTTGTTTACAAACGGTCCCAGCCTTGTAGATCTTACGGCATTTTCCCCTGTCGTTCCCACAATGACTTGAGCATTGTGAGAGCGCCACTTGACGTAGATGAACCAAGTCGAGAATACGTAGAGTGACACATTTCCCACGTGGTGTCCTGCACGCAAACCACTGGGAATTATGAATTAAAGCTTTAACTTTTAGAGCACCTTACGTGCATACGCTACGCGTCGTTTACATTAGAGGAGTTCGATTGCAATTGACTTCGTACGGCGACATCGTGTATCCGCTGTGAGAGTGACGTAGTGAAGAGGCTACAGTATTAGCAGTGGTCGAAGGACTGTCGTGACTTTGGAAGCCTAACCAAGACCGCTCGTGAGCATGTCTTAAGCGTACTTTACGGGCATGGATGGTATGTTACATCTTTGCTGAATTTGAATTACTGTATCCGAATTACAAACGAAAGTTTTATTTTTGGTATTATCTAAAAGCATCCGGAGTATACTTTCTTGAAGATGTCCTAACCGCAAAATCAGTGACTTATCAATTCAGTTTAGATTGATAACGCTTCTGATTAAAGTAATAAGCGGTCATATACTTAAAAATATGGAACGTCTGTTTTTCCACAATGTACTGGGGAAAGCTAATCTACAATTGGAGCTCGGCAAATAATCTTAGAGCTTAAAACAGTCTGGAGTGTAACATTGAGCCTCACGTTGTAACAAAAAGGCACGGCGCATGCGCATACTTTTCTTTACGTCAAAATATACTTCGGTCTTGTCATTCGTCCCCGTACACTGCAGCGATTGGCTCTCCCAAATTAATTCCGGAAAAGCAGACGCTCCAGATTTCTCGTATAGTTTAAATTATACCCCTATTAGACGGGCATTCTTAACCATGGTTAACTCAGCTTTAACCGCTGTTATGGGGCACCACAGTTTCCGCACTAAACTCTCGGAGAGCTATTTCAGAAGAAGTGAATAGCGCACGTGTTCTAATTTGATGGGTGCTCAAGATGCCCCAGCGCACGTGCGCCTGTAACTTCGACTGCATAGCCGCAGAATGTTGTCTGCAAGTACTGTGTGCTAACTGTGGCTTAGCATAACTGCAGTTAAGTGTGCCCGTGCAACAAGGGTATAAGAGTATCTACGTACTTTTTTTTGTTTCTGCCATTTTTGTAACGGGAGCTAAAATTGTACCATCTAGATAAGTATCTAATAGTAACGAAGGGATGTCGTGTTGTTTATGCTTCTGTTTGCTTTCCATAGCGTTGATGCACAACTCTTGTGTCACCTTGTCCAGCAACCACAGTTCGGTTTGCCGATGCCACAAATTTTGAACCTGAAACGTATAGTTGAAGTGACTAACTAGTTCTGTGTCATGTTGCCAAACGTACACAAACTGTCATCACACGTCACCCAAAATACGTGCGCGACCATATTGTATACTACAGACCAATGTCCAACCCTAGTCGTTGAACGAAACCAAACCCTCGATTTGAATGATGCATCGCGGTGCCTTATTTCCTATATTTCCTAGTTCATCACTTTGAAATTCGTAATGAGTAAGTGAAATTACTATGGACGCGGCTGAAATCATGTTTAAGCAAATTTCGTGTGCACTTTGATTGCAATGTAATCAATGTGAGCGTACCATGTTATCTCGAACATATTACCCAACATGCTGTCTACAAACAATCCCGTGTTTGACCATTCCAAGTGTAGAGAAACTACATTCGATTGAGACTAAACGTCTACGAATGCGCTATGCCGACAGCAGCGCCACCAAAGAGGCGGGATGTCAGAGCCGCGTGTTGGTTTGCAAAGTAGGCAACACACGTTACTGAAAACTATTTTCAGGGGGTATATCTGGACGCTCTCTATCAACGTCCACGAGCCTTGGAAACTGTTGTGTTAAAGTCTCTTAGCTTTTATTAAAGTTCATAGGCAACAGAGCACTGGGGAAGGGTTCTGTAATCTTAATATATTTTTATTTGCGATTGTCGCTAGGCTGCTTACACTAAACTTCAGTATTGTCTTCGAGGCATCGCGATGCATCATTAGATCAGGGACTGCACTTTAAAGATGGCGGATGTTGTGCAACAAAGAAGCCGGTTTAGCACACGGCACTTTTGCACTCGGTACTATCTTGGGCATCGTCTGGAAGCAAGCACCAAATGAGACGAAAGTCGTTCTGTGGATCTCGGCACAAATGTACCTCTAGGTCTGTCAGTGTCTGTGGTGTTATGTACTTTGTTTAACGTTTGTTTGAGAGTTTTTAACGCATGTTACGCGTATGTCATGTGGTGTCACGTGGGAAGAAGAAGACCATCTTCCTGCGAACGTGACATGAGCCCCAAATTGTCGACTAAACATGTTGCAGAGAGTTGAAAAAGAGGTGCGTATGAAGCTTCAGCCAAACACGAGGGACCGTCACCATCAGCTGCGCCATCGCTGTTCACCGTTCTGCTCCCATCTTACGGCGCTGCCTGTGACAAGTGGCGGTGGTGAAATGGTACATAGCAGTGATGGAACAGTGTTGTTGTTTGTTCTTTGTTTGTCGTTTGTTTTCGTGGTGCCGCTTTTTTGTGGTGAACATCTGCGTGACATGTACGCTGTGCATTCGGCCGTCGACGTGAACAGCGCTTGGACGAGACACAACGAAAAAAAACTGAAGGAAAATAATATGTGGTAATAAAAATGATGATATTTAAACCCATCTGTCCGATAATTTTTAGTTTGTTTTTGACCTCAGTTTTGAAGTTCAATAAAAATAACAATCCTCGTGCTTCCTGGGCGACAAGGGACCAGCGAAAAATGGCAGGGACCCAAGGTAAGTCAAGAATTCTGCATATTTTTTACTCTATGTAGACATCTTGTCAGAATGCACTACACTCTACAAAATTTGATGAATGTACTTCAGGAAGAGCACTTGCGAAAACCAATCGCCACAATTTACTGAGGGAATTCGGCCAATGACAAGACTGAAGGAAATGTTTAGACGTAAAAGAAACAGAAACAGGTACGACGTTTCACTTATAATACGTCGTGATCAGTGTCCCAGTCTAGACGCTCTTTATAGATCTCAACATATTAGGAACTTTTAGGAAACCGTTGCCGTGTTCCGCGTACCGCGCTTCGGAAGCCTGCCTTTGAAGCATCCTTTTAAGCGCTCGCTTCGCGGTCACGGTACAACCAGGGCGCGCGCTTAAAAGCATGCTTCAAAGGCTCCGGTTGTTCGGTATGCGGAACATGGTAACGGTTTGCTAAAGTCCCCATTATCAGTACCGCCGTTCTCCAAGTTTTCTTCGTCGATTTCAGCAATTGTATATCCCAAATGCCTTGCAGAAAAGTAGGCACACTGAATATTTAAATAGTAAAGGCTATTTACTATAAAGTCTACTAGCCTCATCCGCGGGACCTAGTAGAACCCACTACACAGATTTAGAAACGTAAACTGACTACCGCAAAACAAATCCAGTGATTACGTAGCTCAAGAAGCTAGGTGGCGCTAGCTACTTCCCAATTCAAAGGATATACAAATATTTGCATTGCTCGTGCGCTTCTCATCGCATCTTCTCCGCTTTATATTACACTCACATTACACACGCTAAAGTGTACTAGAATACCAAGTTGTGTTGGGACCTGAGTGGCTGGGATGAGGCGCGCGTTGTAGATCGCGACAGGGCAAAGGCGCATCGCTAGTCAACATTACTGGATAAAGGTCAGATGACAAACTTCATTGAATGCCCGGCGCCTTTTCGTGGCGCGTGCGCTCGGTGGAGCATGCTACACTATTAGCCTCCCCTATGGACAGAAGTGGCGGAACTGCTGAAATGTTGGATGCACATTACCCGTGGTAGAAAGTTATTCTATTGCGCTTTTTATGGTAAACACAAAGTTTGCGCAAACGTTTGAGCAATAAGAGCGCCGTTGAAGAACCGTTCGTATTCCGTGGAGCCATTGACGCGGGTGGCGCTAGGAACGCTATCCGCTCGCACCTGCTCGCGTGCGTGCAACAGAGAATAGCCGTTTTTGAACGGTTCTTCCGTGAGCTTGTCAACTGATAGATCTAAGAACGTTGTCGCTAGTAGGGTGGTAGGGTTGTGCGCGTACGCCGCGATAAGCGCGTTGCAGAACGATTGCGAATGCCTGATGCAATATAGAATAGTGTGTATATTTACATAGCCGAAAGTTCGTCAGCCTCAATGGGCGTCTGGCTTCTCAGCTGTAGTTGAGAAATTTAACCAGTGCGGTACAACCTCTAGTCTGGAGTCTTTTATAGGCGACGACTAAGGGGGGGGGGGGCTGGGCGGGAACCCCCCCTCCCAGATATTTTCTGGGAAGGCTCCCTCCCCCCCCCTCCCCCCCCCCCGGGCAGCTCCTCCGGAAAGCAAACACAAATACCCCCCCCCAACCAAAAAAAATGTTTTATTTATTACAAAAAGAAAGCATGTATCACCGAACGCTCATTCTCCACCCAAACGTCGCCCTACTGGTCCGAACCAGATGCCAAGGTTTAGCAACAACCGTTATTTTATTCCAAAATTGTCAGCGACTTTTGTTTAAATTTTAAATGGCAAAATGACGGCCGATGTACCTCTAATAAAGCATGAACCACATATAAGCGATTTTGCCAGCGACTAGACAAGCGACGCGAGTAAGCGACCAAGACGATCATCGACGGTTTCTAGAAATCTCAAATCCGAGCGACACGACGAGCGTCAGTGAGAAATCTCCGTCGCTCGCCGCTGACTCTCGTCGCTGTCGCCGTCGCTCGTCTTGTCGCTCACTTAATCGCTTACATCCGGTTCAGCCTTAATACACGGAGCTCTGTGGTCCCAGTTACAGAAAACGGGCGAAAATGGGTCCGATTTACCGACTGAAAATTTCAGAAAATCTTTTATAAGTGTTTAGTAAGATAAAAGTTTGTGCTGAAACTTTAGCCTCTGGCTCAAAACATTTTTTTTGTAATAAAAAAAAACTTTTTTTGGGGGGGGGGGAGGGAAAATGGGGGTGGAGTGGGACGCTTTGTTCACTCGCCTCCTATGCGCCCCGTGACGGGTGTGTGCGCATACCGACAGGCATCGCCCATGAGTCAGAGAGCTAGAGTAACTGTATATGCTCCGCTTGCCGAGCACACTATCACAATGGTGCTTTTAGGGCGGCCATGTTGGATCCAAGCCGCACTGCGGCAAGCGACCGTCGCTTCTGCAGGAGAAACGGAGGCGCGCGTGGCGTGGCAAGCAGAGCCTATCAGTTACCCTAAGAGTAACAAGAAAAATTAACTGCTAACCCTTCGCAAACATTAATATACATGATATATTGGGAAACTCAATTCCAGGTGAAAAAAATGAAAGCCGTTTACACTTCTCTGTAACGCCGGATTCGAGCGCAGCTCTTGAGGAGGAGGATGCAAGGGTACTGAGGGATGGGTGACTCCCTGAGGTCACGTGACCTCAGGGGGGGGAGAGTTCGTGAGGGTAACTCTCATAACCCTCGTGAGGGTAACCCTCGTGACCCTTGTGAGAGTAACCCTTTTGAGGCTAACTAACCCTCGCAACCCTCGTGAGGGTAACGCTCGTGACCCTCGTGAGGGTAACCCTCGTAACCCTTGTGAGAGCAACCCTCGTAACCCTCACGATGGTAACCCTCGTGAGGTCATTATGGGAAACTACCCATAATGCAACGCGCGTTGCATGCAACACGCGGGTTGCATGCAACGCGCATGCAACGCAAGGTTACACCGCTTGCATGCATCGCGCGGTTACGCCGACGCCGACGCCGACGCCGACGGCGACGCCGCTCAAGCTGGAAACGGGTGCCTAAGAGCTGCGCTCTAAAAAGAGCAATAAAAAACGAGCTTGCAGACGGCAGAAAATACCTTGGAATAGGCTCCCTCAGCGACGGCCATTGTTGCGGTGACCTCGCCCCAAAAATGGGCAGAGAAAGGCGAAAAAGAAGTTCGGGCACCTTTCAAAGACCATTTTCAAAAGTCAATCAAGCAACATGGACGATCGCCAAATCAGCCGTTGGCGTTTTTTGGAAAAGGACGTGTTTTCCGGAGTTCCGGCGAAGCTAAGTGATTTTTGGTATATTTAGTTTACTTGCATTTGTGTTTATGGGGTACTAAAAATCAGTTTTTTAAAGTCGCGGTAGGATATGGGAGTTAGGTTAAAGTAGACTTCTTAGCTAGGGTCACGAGGCCAAACCACGTGCACGTTTGAGACTCTTGGCGGGCTAGTTGGTTGTGTGGGTAGAGAAGTACCCAGACTTTCTCGGTTTGAGTTTTGGTGAGATATTTGTCGGGGGGTCGCGCCGTTTGTCGGTAGGCGATGACGAATACGCGACGGAAGGAGGATGCGAAGCCTAAAGTAAAAGAAGGACCCGATGTAGAATGTGAGGAGTGTGGGCGTTGGTGCTACATGATGGAAACGGAGTTCGAAAGTGTAGCAGAAGCCGAGTGGAGCAGCTTGCGAGAAGGTCGAGGATGGTTTTAGGTGAATAGGAGGGGAATGGGCGGATACGATGTGGAGTTGAAGTATGAGATAGGGGTAGAGCGGGAGAAGCAGGGTTCAGCTCGAGGCGCAGGTCGGCAATCTGATTAACAGGGCCGAAGCGGATGTGGAGGAGATGACCAGGGAATAGGAAAACAAGGTAGAGAGCGTGGCTGGAGAGCTTAGGCAAGAACGGAAGCAGCGCGCCGAGCTTGAGTGACACGTAGAGGAGCTTAGACGGGGGAAGAGTGGAAGGCGGAGTTGGAGGAGCATAAGAAGAAATGTGAGGATACGGCGCAGCAACTGACAGGAGTAGTTAGTAAGGAAAAGGAGGTGGCAGAGAAGACGGCGGTAGGGACGGCAGACCCAGGGGGACAGTTCACTGGTGACAAGGTGGCTGTCAGTGTAAAAAAGAGCAGGGTCCGAGGAAGGCAGCACAGGTTGAGGAAGAGAAAGCACAGATACTTGGAGGGAGTGGAGACAGGCAGTCGGGGATTAAGGGGTGCTGGTGGTAGGATACTCGAACATAACAAGGGTTAAGGAGGGGCTGCATGGACAGGGTGAAAGGGGGTGGGTGGGTAAACGCAGTGGCCCAGTCAGGAAAGTACATTGTAGACGCTATGGCTAAAGCGAAGGAGGGGTGTGGGAAAACAGGGAGGGAGAGAATCTAGAGGAAGTACATGCAGGACCAGGCACGTAGCCAGGATTTTGTTTCGGGGGTCCCGCCCACGACAAAATGCTTTATGAGGGGGAGGGGGAGAGGAGTCCCAGCAAAATGGAAGATGTCGGGGGGGGGGGCGGGCCCCATGCCCTCCCCCCTGGCTACGTGCCTGTGCAGGACTATACGATGTGTTAAAGGGACACAGCGAGAGCCTCGGCAGGCAGATAAGAGTTGGGGTTACGTAAGCTGAGGGAGGTCTCCGAGATGGTGCATGTGCAAATATGCACCATCCTAGAGGTCTGGGGACAGTCTTTTCAGATAGAGAAGGGGCTGGTGGAAGCTAACCTAGTGATAAGGGGGATGAGCCGACGATTTGAGTACGGAGTAACCGAAGTAAACAGGTTGGTGTACGAGGCTCGCTCCGATCCTTTTTCATGGAGCATCCACTACAGTGGAATTACTAGTAGCGCGGTAGGCGATAGGATTGTACGTCACATCGTACATTTTTTGGGGGTCCCGGAGCCCTGAGGGCGCCGGTGTAAATAGGTACCAAAATGTAGATCCAGGGGGAGGGTTTGGGAGAGTGGGGAAGCTTCGCAGGAAGAGGAAAAAGAAACAGATTAAAATAGGGTTCATAAACATGCAGAGGGGCAGGAACAAAATAAAGTGGAAGGAGATCGAGGAGTGATTAGAAAGCGAAAACTTTGCAGTGTATACACTGCAAAGTTTCTGCTAATTCATATATGGATTAGCAGAAACACATCGGAGGGATATGGAAGAACCACCATACATACCGCAATATCATTGGGTGGGATGCAACTGGGCCAAAGAGGAACGCGAGGGAGGGGATTAGGGGTGTTAGTGAAGGGTCAGGAATGGGAAAGGGAACGAGAGGGCTGCAGAGAACACATGTGGATCAAAGGCAATATTGGGGGTTTGAACTTTGGACACTGTAAGGATCGACGAGGGCTCCGCGGGTGGGCCGTTAGCACCAGGAAGACTTGGCTGGTAGGAAAGCGTTGGTGTAAACACTTCTTATGGTCGGCGACCTCGAGAGACAGGCGTACTTTACGACGCGACGTTCGGAACGCGCGTTTCCTGACGAGAGAATCGGAGCGTGCGTTTCGGGCCGGGAAAACGCGGTGGCTTTGGCCGGCACTGTTTACACAGCGTGTTTACATCGGTGTACTCTTTCTGGCCCGCGTGTGGGGGTCACGGCAGAACTGCAACGTCAGACGGCGTCTGGCAGAATGAATTACGGGATGGCTCACTTAGTCGGCGCTATCCACACCGGGGTCGGTTTTCCGCTTCGCCTCGCGAGAAATGGTTTTGCTTCCATCCGAACAAGCCCGACCTTTGGCCATGAGATGTACGCAGACCGTGGGTTCCCACCCGGGAATATAAGCAATTGCCACGTGGCGAGAAAGTGAGCCGATTGGTTGGCAGTGGGAAACGCCTGTCTCACGACGCGTCGAGGAGGAGGTTCGCCGGTCCACTAAAAGGGACGGACCAACGAGTGACTTTGATGGGAAACTCAGCAAGTGAGTTTAGTTCGTGCTGGGGCTCGAGAGCTGTCGCTACGTAATCGAGTCAGGTCGTGGCATTCCGAGGGACCTCTGTCCCCATAATCGGGACGTAATCCCACGAGCCAGCCAACTCCAGAGCTTGGATAAGCTAACACCAGACCACCTCCTTCCCAACCCCGTTCAGGGAAGTTACCCTTTTGCAGTATTCCTTCTCTTTGTATTTTCATTCACTATCAAAGTACTGAATTGTTTATTGAAAAGTAATTCCCAAAATTGAACTGAATTAGTCGTCGACGGCCAAGGGAAGCAACTTCGTCTCCGGCAAGACCCGCCCAGCTTCCCGCAACAAAGTCCGTCACCCCTTCCGGACTTGGCGACCCGGACGGCGCAAAGTGACCGAGCGAAAGAACTCGTACTGACACTATCCTGGGTTTTAGGTATTTAAAAACAGGAAGTAATGCAGAAGACGAAAACGCAGAACACTTAACATATATATCAGGAGACGCTAGAAAAATCGGCACTAACACGGAAATAATTATCTTGGGGGACATGAATGAGCATTTAGAATACTTTTATGGACATACGGATACAACAAGGAGGATGTTAGAGGAGTTCTGCGAAGCTCTTCATCTGATATTGGTTAACGCTCAGGTAATATGTGTTAGAAAAATAACGTGGGAAAGAAAGAACTCGCATTCCACTATTGACTATTGTTTAATGTCGTCAAAGCTATACAACAGATTAGGAGGTATGGAAATAGACAAAGAAGGCATGAAAAGTCTGAGGAGCGACCATAAGAATATCAAGATAACATTTGGCACAGTAAAACCAGAAATGCGAAATCAAAAACAAGAGGGTAGAAATAACTTAAATGATAAACAATTACAGGAGGTATCTAAGCGAATCGAGAGCGTAGTATCCAAGTAACCAGAAAGAGAATTGACATATAAAGACTTAGTGTTTTCAAAATAGAACTAGAAAAATATCGAATCAAACAAGAAGGAAGAAAAACTCAAACTCAAACTCAACAGCTGATGTGATAAAGAGGTTCAGGCAGCAATATTTAAACGTCAAGCGGCATTTGAGAATACAGATGGGCAAAGAAAAAGGGGTCCACACCAGCCGAAGTAGCATACAAATGGGAGGACTTTCAGGACAGAAAGCGGGAGGCATCAGCAGATGTAGACCGAAAGTGGGAGGGCAGGAGTCCAGTGGATGATAGAGATAAACCAGAAGGATAGGAATGCGGCAAAAAGGTTCTGGAAGCACATTAGCGCTCAGGGAGGAAAACACCGAGGGGTACCAGCAGACACTAACCACACAGGAAGGGACAAAGGTACACGGGGGAAGGTGCAAGAGAATACATTAGGCATACAATTGAAGCAGCATTTTCGGAGTTAGAACAAGATCAGGCCGTAGGGAATGGTTGCGTCTACACAACACAAGAGGAGGATCACAGTGAAGAAGAGGAAATGACCGGAGGATCACTGAAGAAGAGGGAACGGAATGGGAAAAAGTAGAAGGAAACGTTCCGGCTGGAACTGTGACCGGTCCAGACGGCATACAAATGAGACTGATACACGTTCTAGGCAAAACAAGCAAATTAAATCTGAGGCAGGTGATTTACCAGATAATTAGGGCAGGGAAGGTGCCTAGTGACTGGAAATAGAGCCAGATGAGATTATTATGTAAGGGCAAGAGAGACAAAGACAGTAGCAAATCATACCGACCAATCACAGTAACTTCTGTAATATACAGACTAGCTATGCAAATTGTAAAATGAATAATGGAAGAATGGGCAGAGAGAAAACAGATTCACGGGAGCGTCAAAACGGTTTCAGGAGGGATAGACGACTAGATGATAACTTATTCGTAATAACTCACTGCATAGAGACAGCCATGACAAGTCAAACGCCATTATGGATAGCATTTTTGGACATCAAAGGGGCATATGACAATGTGAATCAGGAAAAACTCTGGGACCAACTGAAGGGATATGGGCTACGGAGAAGCATGGTTAAGTTTCTAGAACGGGTATATACGGAGAATAGGGTGATTATAACGTGGAAAACCGAAACTACAAGGCCGGCAGAAATAAAAAGAGGACTTAGACAAGGTTGCTTATTGTCTCTCCTGATCTTTAAAATATACCTCAGTGAAATGGAAGGAAAATTAAAGCAGTGCTACCCAGGTTTTGACCTGACTACACATAAAGTAAATCAAGTATTGCCAGGGTTAATGTATGCAGGCGACATTGTACTCGTATCAGAAAGTCGTGAGACAATACAGGAACTAATTAGGATTTGCAGCAGGGAAGGGACAGTTTACGCCTAAACTTCAGTAGGGACAAGTCGGGTATAATAGTTTTCAACGACAAGAAGGTGGAACCCCTCGAGATACATGACATAGTGATAGAACACGTATAAAAGGACAAATATCTGGAAGTATAGTTAAATGAGGGAAGAAGGTATCTGAAAAAATATGAATATTTTGTAATCAAAAACGGGAAATGCGATTCAGCTATTGTGAAACACATAGCACTCTGGAACTGTAATAGATATGAAGTCGTTAGGGGTGTAGGGAAGGAGTCATGGTGCCAGGACTGTCATTTGGGAATGAGCGGTATTGTGTATGAGGTAGAAATAAAGGCAGGTTTAGAGGTACAGCAAAGGAGTGTGGGTAGGTTGGCGTTGGGGGCGCAGTAGAATACACAAAATGAGGGAGTACACGGGGATATAGGTTTGGCATCTTTCGAGAGTAAATAAGCGATCAGTAAACTAAAATTTGAACAAAGACTAGCTGAAATTGAGGACAGACGGAGACAGGGAAAACCCGCAAGCTGAGATCTAAATACATCCAACGAGATTGGGCCAATCAGTGCATGTGAGTAGAAAAGGGAGTAAAGGAAACTGAGCGGAAATTGTGGGAAGAGAGAATGCAGAGCAAATCAGCTTTAACAATATACAGGGCACAAAAGCCAAAAATAAAGAAGGAACAGTTTTATCATAATTCATTGGGGAGCTCATTGCTGTTTGAAGCTAGAACGGGGGTGCTAAGAACGAAAACATATAGGGCTAAATTCAAGAAAATAGACACTCTATGCGACATATGCAACTGCGAAAGGGAAACTATAGAACATGTAATCTTAAGATGCACGGGGCTTCGTCCCACCCTCTTGGGGGGATGACTACGGATTTGGAGAGGGCACTGGGGATTTGCAGACATGGATGGACGAATGGATAGGGAAATAATTGCGGTAACTAAGAGGCGAGTGGAAGATTGGTGGAGATGATCTAGAGAGGGGTGAAAATAGAGATACAAATAAGCAACAGGAACATTTTAAAGGGGGGGGAAGGGAGGGTTGGGATTTGTTGCACCCCAGCCTCCCGGGAAATTGAAACGTCTCCGCCTATTGGGTATTTAACGTGCATCAAAGAGTAGTAACACACAACCGCATTTCCTCTAGGAGGAGCTCCGAGCACGAGCTTTCGCTCCACGTGCTCGGAGCTGATCTGGGCCAGAGCCACTCCATATGGCAGCGTAGCTGCCAGAGTAGCGCCACGCTTTTCCCTGTGCCGCCTCTCACCGCGATTGGTCACACGCGGTGCCACAGCAACGAGCCGAGCTGGCACCGTGCCCATAGCAACCGAGTGACTACTCCTCACGTGACCTTGCAAGAGCCGTGATGCCACCGGTAAGATGGCTGCGCCCAGAGCTGGTGGATGTGAGTTTGTTTGGTGCGCAGAGTCGTGATGTGCCGCAGCTTGCCGACGATTTCGGGCGTTTTTGTACCCTCTGACGTAGGTATAACGTGAAGATCTGAAAGAATGATACGTTATACCCTTTCTGTGCAAGATCGCTTTGGATATTAGCACCTGTGCGACAGCATCAGTCAAATCGTCGTAGCGGTGCTCGGATTCCAGGATGTGTTCGAGGATCGACAAGACTTCTAGCATGCAATTTTCGCATACTCTTAGCTTTGTTTAAATGTTGGAGTGTCTGAGAATCTATGCGAAATCTATTCGTCGCATGTTGGGCCTTGAAGAAATTGTTTCAGCCCCAGGTAACCGCATAATCACAAACTTTTAGCGAGGAAGCGCCTGCGATGTTTACGTTTTGTACTAATCAACTATTTTACAATATAGCATTTAGGATAACATTTTCGCATTTTTCTAGCTTCCTTTAAAAGTTTGGATTTCTGAGAATCAAAACGAAAGGTATACGTCGCGTGTACGGCCTAGGGGAATTTGGTTCAGCCCTGGGTCACCGAATAATCACAGCAACTTTTAGCGAGGAAGCTCCTGCGATCTTTAACCTTTTGTACTAATCGACGGTTTTACGAATTGGCAGTTCTGAAGATTTTGATATAACGTGCTTTCGTTGCAATAGAAGGCATTTGATCGCAGTGTTTTTTGGTTTGTTTTTTTAAGTGAAAACCTGGCATTTGCTCAAGTGACGTGTATGAAATGTCCTGCCATATAACAATGCATCAAAACATACTATTAAACTTAGATGCTCAGAGGTGTGTTGGTCTTTGTAATTGACAAGTTATAGACATAATTATTTCTTACGATATGGATTTTCTGTAGCTGGGCCCGTTTTGTGCTCCTTAATATCAGTGTGCTATGATGTTACATCATATGTGTATGGTGCTATATATCCTTTTTGCAATGCCTACAAAGGCCAAAATGATGTGAGCCGACCCGAACTCACGCATTGGACACGAGAACTGCGTCACTCGGACGTATGCGCTCGTCAACAATCAATTCGTCGACGAATATTTGAATTCGCGTTCGTGGCCAATGGGTGCCCTGGCGGAGCTCATCATAAGTTGCGAATGCAAAGTTCTATGGTGTGCTTAAAAAGCACGGTGGAAGCTTGGGGTCATCGCACCGGTGCCCTAGCATGTCACGACCGCGTGATTTCACAGTTCGCTTTTGAGTTGAGGATTAAGGAAGAAGAAGTGAAAAAATAATTTCATGGCCCCTTTAACACGGATATGTGTGCTACACTAGATAAATATATCGACTTTTTGAATGCCTGTAAACTTCCGGACGACCACTTGGCCTGTCTGCAAGAACACCCCATATCCGGCGTTCGTCTCTTTTGATGGAGTTAACAATCCTCTGGAGACCACCATGCTGTCCTCCTTTGTTTCCGTCGGCTGTTCATCGCACAAACGAGGGTGATACCCCATTCACACGGCAGCGTATAGGTACCTTTAGCTTAGGTCCCTTAGCTGAAGGTACCTGTAGTAAACGGCGTTCTTGATCACACGATAAGTAAACGGAGCACTTTAGGTTGATGTCGATTGCATTCCAGCTAAACCGCGAGAGGAGCACGTGATAAATAATTATTCCTCAAAATCGGTTTGACGCGAAGTTTTTTTTTAATTATTATTAGATGTGAAATATTACATTTAAAACCGAAATATTATTTCTGTCTGCTTTTGCGGCACTTCACTTTTTTCTCGAAGTCTAAGGGCGCACCTAAATGAGTCTTGCTTTAAAAACGTCCGACCTGTCTGGCCACACTGGCCCTAAATCATCTGCGTTTTCGAGTTTGCATGCGAGGGGGCAACCTTTTCATGTTTAGCAGCTCCATTTTCTTGCAATGTTCTCACTGAAGTAGGTAAATAGTGCACGGCAGAAACAAACCACGACGGAGTCTCACGGTTACGCCAGTCACGCGATCGAAAGGGATGGACGACGACGAAGATAAAGGGTCCTGGGCGGGAGAGTCGGGCGACTCGTCTACAACCTCGAAAAAAGCTCGCAGTGGTCCATAGCGTTCGGGTTCGTAGCAGACATTGTTTTCCAGGTGCCGCCGCTGCTACCTGCTAGCTAGAGTATGCGTTCATCATTATTGTATTATTCCATCACATTTGTGTTCACAATCATTTCATAATTTGATACTTATATATACTCAATTTGTTATAATGCATTAAACAATATATGTTTATATATCTGTGATATTGTTTTGAGTTCGTGGGTCCGAGGCTACTCTCTGAGCTCAGTAGCTGTTAAGGGACCTCGGCGAGATCCGTTTAACACAGGACCTCCTTTAGCGAAAGGGACCTTTATGCGCTGTGTGATCACGATCTCCAGCACCCTTTAAGACAGGTACCTTGGCTAAAGGTACCTTTACGCTGCCGTGTGATTTGGGTATGAGACCGTCGTTGACGTCGCTCCTCGCCAGTCGGTGAGAAAATCTCATCTTGAATTGATGATTGAGTCTTGAAGAACTATGATGCTAAGCATATATTCGCTTACTATGGGGCAGTCGAGCAGCAGTCATGTCCTGAGGCAATCGTCCTGTCGTGGCCGGCGTAATCGGATGTTGTTCCATCGGAACGAAGTTCGAAAGTACAAGGACGGTACGTACGTCGCACGAAGCGGCCGACATACCGGCGGTGTGGAAAACCACTCGCCTGCTCCGTGCACATACGATACCTGGCAGCTCTCGTCGCCCGACAGTCCCCGGGCTGCAAGTCGTCTCACTTCCGAGAAGAAACGCGCACCGTTCCTTCAGAGGCCCGTGCCGTACCGCTATGCAAAGCGTTTTTTACCACTTTTTAGTGAACGAATGAAGATATCAACAAGACTAAAAAAATTGCCGCCCAGCGTCGCTAGCAGTACGATTGCCATGGCAACCTCCCAGGCCCAAAATGGAGATCACTCTTGGCGCTTGTCACGTCGTGCATCTAGGTGATTTTGCGTCGTGTCGCTACTTTGGCAGCTACGCTGCCATATACAGTGGCTCTAGTCTGGGCTAGCCCACTCTGCCACAGATCTCCCTGATGCAATATTCTCCAAACGTGGCGGGCTACAGTGACTTTAAACAATCGTGATGACTGCAGCGCCTCGATTGTTGTCTACACGCGCAGCCTTACAAACTCCCATTGCCGAGCCGCACCGGCCCAAACACTACCCTGTATTCTACAGGGTGAAACAAGGAGACGGCAGGCTCTTTAAATCGACCGGAAAATTCGGTTTCTTAACCTATCGCGTTACGACTTTGTGCAGCGTTGCCCACAGATGGTGCATTTTTTTTGTAAAATTTTCAAAGAATTAACTTACCTGAGGAAAAAGTAAAAAAAGAAAAAGGCTTAGCTCCCATGGAAACGCAGCGACGCCACCGGTCTACAAACAACACGGCGCCGTTTCGCACGGGAGACAAGAGATGGCGCAAGCGGTCGCGACGCCAACTGCCGCCAACGAACGAGCAGACGACGCCGAGAGCCGGCGTGTTTAGCAGACAAGGAACTGCAGTTCCTTGTTGTTACCGCGCCTGATTTTTGTTCCTGCGACTGTCGCCACCTGCGGAACGCGAGCCGCTTTTGAGTCGAAAGATCGTCTGCTAAAGTGCCGGCTCTTGGCGCCGTATGCTCGTTCGTTGGCGGCGTTCGTTGCGCCATCTCTTGTCTCCCGTGCGAAACGACGCCGTGTTGTTTGAAGACCGGTGGCGTCGCTGCGTTTCCATAGGAGCTAAGCCTTTTTCTTTCTTTACTTTTTCCTCAGGTAAGTTAGTTCTTTGAAAATTTTACAAAAAAAAGCACCATCTGTGGGCAACGCTTCACAAAGTCGTAGCGCGATAGGTTAAGAAACCGAATTTTCCGGTCGATTTAAAGAGCCTGCCGTCTCCTTGTTTCACCCTGTAGTACACAGTACATGCGTCATCAGTCGGCTGTGCGCATCACCTACAGGAATCGCAAACACAAAGGGGGCACAAGAAAACAAACATGAACGAACTCTACACAAATCATTGGCCATTGGCTCTGATTGATTGATTGAAAAATTTAGAAATGAACCATGCCCTGGCCTGTTGGGCTTCATGTGGCATGAGGGAGGGGAAGGGGGTGTAGTGGCGACGTTGGATTAGATGTACCGTCCAGTCCCGGAGGACCGAAGGTAGGAGATGATTGATGAAAAGATGAGCGTTCGGTCTGCGGGTGCTGACGTCCTCGGGTGGGTCCGTACCCTTTCAGCGCGCGCCAGACTGAGCCGCCATAGCCGACCTTCTCTCGCCTTACCGCGATGCCGAGCCGCTAAAGCGGGCGTTGACGAGTCTCCACAAAGGCCTATGCTAGGGAGAAGGATACAGTAGCACCTAAAGTGGCAATACCTTAGCCTGCCGTGGTAATGATGAAGTGAAGCGAACGGAATAAGAGGGAACAAAAACCGAAGGTCGGTTATGGCGGCGCCCATGCACAGCTGCCCGAAAGCGTCATACCCGCCTTTTTGAAAGCACACCCGGCGCGTCTTTTTACAATAGTCTCCTTAGTGATAAATAATATTACAATAATGTTGCCTTTCACTCACTAATGCCATTCTTCACAATTGATTCTGAATGGTCCAAGGGATGAATCACTTAGAAAAATAAACCATCTGGACTGTAATTATTTGCGGCAGTTGTGTCACTGTCGCCCCCGCCTGGAGGTTAGAGGCGCGATTCCCCCTTGACGGTTCGCCCGCCGGCCCTCTACAACGACTGAGAACAATATTTATTTTTGTTGAGGCCGGTCAGCCCGCGCGGTTGGCACGTGTGCCCAAGTCGGGGAAGAACGGAATGAGCTCAGGCGGACACATATAGATTGAACACTGAACAATATATTTACTTAAAAAAACAAAATAGAAATATAAATTCCAAGGTTTGGCACAAAGGCAAACAATACACAACAAAAGAAAACCCCAAAGCTCCACACGGAGATTCAACCAAAAGAAACAATAAAGTAAACGGTTGGCGCGCTACAGCAATACAAAATTAAGACAATGAAATCAAGCAACCAAAACCACGGACGGAGAGCAAGTCAAAATAAAACGTCCGCAAAAGTAAAGTCCGAAGTGTACGGACGGGTCTCACTTAAATTTGGTGTCGAAGGGTGTCGTCGGGCTCTCGGCGGTGGTGAGCTGACAGGAAGACGGCGGCGGTGACGATGAAGAAGACTCAGAAGATATCGCGTTGCCGGGCCGCCATTCCCGCCGACTTCACCCCGCAACCACGAACGTCTTGCCCCTTTGAAGACCCAAAAAGCTCTGCCCTCGACTCTCCACGAAAAACCGTCCCGACCGTGGCGGCGTATTTCCCGCCTATCTCGGCGCCGAATGCACCGCCGAAGGAAAGCAAAGAAAAAGCAAACAAAACAAGGTTTCGTCTTCCCGTTTCCGGTCGCCGCAACCCCAGGTGGCTCACCGGAAAAGCAAGTCGCCGCAACCCGAGCCCATCGGCAGGTCGCCGCAACCCGAGGCGGCCCACCGAACACGGCAAGCAGCACAAAAAGACAAAGAAAAAAAAGATCGCGGGAGAGTCGGCCGGCGCCAGAGTTTGTGACACTGCCCCCTCTCTAAGAATATTATGCAATAATATTGGGTTCAGCACAAACAATGGGGACGCACGAAAAGAAAAGTAATAAAAAATATTAAAAACCTTCACGTAAAACACTTTCACTTTCAATCTACAGAGCACGAAGTCTTGTCTCCTGTAGGCTGGCCTTTAGGTGCTCGAAGACTCGATGGGCACCATCGGAGCGACAGGTTCCGGCCAGTCCACGATCGTACTTGAAAGGACTTGAACACAGCACACACCACGCACAGTCGATGGGCTCACAACAGTCCACCTCGACGAAAGAAGTTTGTGATTGTCCACACACAAAACCGCGGCAACTAAGTAAGGCAATTAATACTTCTCAACCCTTTTTCCACGCGTAACATTCGCGCAACGTACATATACAGGTCACTATGTTAAAGCAGTAAAACTTGTACTGAATTCTAGACAGTAGACGAAGGCTAGAAAAATGGAAACCGGCCGCAGAACCAATGAAAAAGAAAAACGCTGCGGCATGTAAACTCGGTTACATATCTAGTCAATCCGGCTCATGTAGTCGGCCCCCACATTCTCACTTCCCTTAATATACTCAACGCGGAAGTCGTACACCTGGAGTCTGAGACTCCAACGGAGAACTCGGCAGTTAGCTGACTGGGATTCTTTAATGAACCTTAAAGGCTGGTGATCCGTCTGGACCAGGAACCTCCTCCCGTAGAGAAAGGCTTGAAACTTTTCTATCCCCCAAACCAGAGCCAATGCTTCTTTCTCTATCGTCGAGTACGCAACCTCGCGAGGAAGCAATTTGCGGCTAGCATACGCCACGGGGTGCAGCACTTCACCGTGCCTCTGAAGAAGAACGGCGCCTATCCCTCGGTCGGACGCATCTGTCTGCAGAATAAAGCTTTTCTCAAAATCGGGCAGCTTCAAGATGGGTGCATTTGCCAACCGCTGCTTGAGGCGCACAAACGCGTTCTCGTGCTCGGAGGTCCAGCTTACGGTTCCGGGCTGGCCTTTCCTTGTAAGGTCGGAAAGGACGGCCGTCTCGGCCGCGTAGTTGGCAATAAAGTCTCTATAATAACCCGTGAGCCCCAAGAATGACCGGACCTGCCTCTTTGTGGTCGGACGCGGCGCGTCTTGAATCCTTTGAAGGGTCTTAGGGAGTGGTGACTTCTCGCCTTCCCTGATCATGTGACCCAAAAAGGCGACCTCCTGCATCCCCACTTCACACTTGAGCGGCTTTACAGTTAGGCCGTCATTTCGGATACGTGTGAAAACCTCGCGAAGGGTTTCACAGTGCTGTTCCCAGGTCGTGCTCGCTATGAGCACGTCGTCATAATAACAGGCGACGTCGGGCACGCCGGAAAGGATCGTCCGCATCAATCTAGTAAAAATGGCGGGTGCAGTCTTGATGCCGAAGGGCATGTAGCGGAACTGATAATGTCCGGTGTCAGTTGAAAAAGCAGTCAGTGGCTTGGAGTCCTCCGACAGCGGCACCTGCCAGAACCCTTTCGCGAAATCCAACTTCGTAAAAAATCGCTTGTGGCCGACTGCTGCCAGCAGATCATCAGAGCGAGGCATTGGTTCCGCGTCGTCCACAAGACACTCATTAAGCTTGCGAAAATCAATACAGACTCTGTGCGTTCCGTCCGACTTCTGCACGGCGAGCAGCGGGGAGTTGTGTGCGGATACTGATCGCTCGGCGATGCCCAGTCGTAGCATGTCAGACACTTCTTGGTCGACGACTTCCTTGACGGCAAAAGGCAGCGGGTACTGTTTCACATAAACCGGCAACTCGGTACGCATGTCCAGTTTGCACTCTGCCGATCCGGTCGTCCCCGGCAGGTCCGAAAAATAACCTCGAACTCCCGGAGGAGCTCCCGTGCCTCCGCCATCTGACCCTCCGTCAAATTCGAGCCGATTGCCACGTCACGAGAGAACTGCGTCTGGTACGGCGGTGGCAACGTAATATCGCTCGAGTCACCTTCCTCTGAAGGGAGGACAGCGCTTGCTCCGGCCACGCTGGCGCTCGTCGCTCTTTCCCGGTACTTTTTCAGCATATTGATGTGAAACGTCTTTGTGGAGTGGCCCAAATCTACGCCGTAGTCCACGTCACCCCTTCTATCGACGACGGTAAACGGCCCCCTCCACTGCATGAGCAGCTTGTTATGGTCAGTTGGCAACAGTATAAGTACCTGCTCTCCCGGCTTCAGGGAGCGTTTTCGGCTTTTCAGATTGTAATAGCGGCCATACCGCTCCCCGGCCTTTTCCAGCTCCTCGTGAGCAAGCCTGCAGGTGTGCTCCAGCCGCTCACGGAGAGCAAGCACATACTCGTAGGTCGTCCTCGTCTCACTTGGGATTTCCGAATTCGTCCACAGCTCTCTAAGAACGGAGAGGGGTCCCCGGACGCTCCTCCCGTACAGCAACTCAAATGGCGCAAAACCCAGGCTCTCCTGCGGTACTTCGCGGTAAGCAAAGAGAAGCGGCGCCAGGTACCGATCCCAATCATTCGGTTTTTCGCGACACATACGTTTTAGCATCTGTTTGAGCGTACCATTGAAACGCTCCACCAACCCGTTAGCCATAGGGTGGTAGGGGGCGGTGTGGAGCTGCTTCACTGATAGCAGCCGGCTCACCTCCTTCATCACCTCGGATGTGAAATTGGTGCCCCGGTCGCTCAAGACCTCTCTCGGCACGCCGACGCGGGAAAACATCTGGACAAGCGCCTCGGCCACCCTCTCAGTCTCGATGCTCGGGAGCGCCACCGCATCCGGGCATCGCGTCGCGTAGTCGATCATTGTTAGAATATATCGGTTCCCCTGAGCTGACCTGGGGTTCAGTGGCCCCACAATGTCGATCGCCACTTTCTGAAAAGGGGTGTCAATTATCGGCACCTTCACCAAAGGCGCCTTCCTTGTGTGGCCCTTCGGAGTTGTCCGCTGGCACGTGTCGCACGAGGCAACATACCGCTTAGCGTCAGCCTGCATTGCCGGCCAAAAGAACTCTGCCCGCATTTTCAGCAACGTTCTTCTTGTTCCCTGGTGGCCGCCCATTATCCCGTCATGTGCGAGCTCCAAAACCGCATTACGGTATCTCTTCGGTACCACCACTTGCACGAATTCGCCTCCAAACTTTGACGTATACTTTCGGGTGAGCACGCCACCATGCATGAAAAAAGTATGGCTGTCGCCTTTCCTACCGCCACACGCTTGATCCAACTTCTCAAAGCAGACCGTAAGGGTCGGGTCCTTCCCTTGCTCCTCGATCAGCTCCTCGCGGCTTATTCCCGGCAGTTCTCTGTTCACCTTGAGTCCCCGGAATGGCGCCTTGTCGCGACTTTGGGCCCTCGTGACCACTGGACTCGCCTGTGACGAACTGGAATCGGGTGCGCCGCTGCCGCCCTGTTCCTCCGAAACCGCAGTCTCTCTCTCACAACCGTCTTTTTTTTCTGGAATCTCACGATCCCTGACCAGAGGCGGTGCCGCGGGTGCAGTCTCGGCGCTCCAGTTTGGATCCGGATCGTCGGCACGCCTTACACCCTCGACATTCCCCAAAATGAGATCGTAAATCGGGTCGTCCATACATTTGGCCCGCAGACGGCCCTTGAAATAAGGGGTGTCCACGACAACCCACGCCTCCGGCAGCATCAAAACGGAGCGGTCCAGAAGGTAGATAAGCGATTTCGTCCCCGTTAAGTTTTCGTCGTGAACCAGGCCGCGTCGCACAATGACGGTGTTACAGCCTGTGTCCCTAAGGACGCGGGCTCTTTCGCCCTCCACCAAGCCAGTCACCACGGGAAGTCCCTCACTCATTTCGAGGTCTTTACGTGCTAAACCCGTATTAACCACGGGGACCTTCTCTCCATTCCTGAGCTCCACGTACCCCTCCTCAATACACGCAGAGGCCGATCCTCTGGCTGTCTCTTTAGGTTTTGTCGAATCCCCCTGCCAGCATTTCCAACTTAGGTGGCCAGTCTTCCCGCATTTAAAACAGCGCCTTTGTTGCGGACTCTGGTTAGACGCAGCAGCCCGGCAGTTTTCGGCGACATGACCAGGGCGCGAGCATAGAAAACATCTCTTGGCTTCGAAGCCCCTGGCCGTGAACATCTGGTTAGGAGCACCCGGCTTTTCATTAGCTCTCGGGGAGACTGTCTCCGTCTTTTCCTTCGAAGCGGCGCGTTTCGCAAAGTTGGCCCACCCGTGGGCTTCCACATACTGTTCTGCCCTTGCCACCATGTCGGCCAAACGGGCATCCTCCTTCTCACGGAGAAATAGCTCCAAAGGAGTGGCGCAGTTGGCCAAAAATCGTTCCTTTAGAAAAAGGTCAAAAAGTGCCTCGTAGTCCTTCGTTGTCTTTGACAACTCAACCCAACGGTCCAAAAAATTGCGGAGACGAGTGCAGTATTGAGAGCAAGTTTCTCCGTTCATTGGCGCGGCGCTCCGGAACTTCTCGCGGAAGCCCTCTCCTGTCATACGAAATCGGAGCATGAGCGCCTGCCGCAACTTGTCATAGTCTGTGCACTCCGGTGTCGGCATCCGGCTAGACACACTTAAGGCCTCGCCACTCAAGCAAAGGCTCAGGGCCGTAGCCCACTGTTCTCGCGGCCACTTCTGGCCTTCAGCAACGCGCTCAAACCGCAGCAAATAAGCATCTAAATCATCCTTCTGCTCATTGAACGGCGGCATCAATTTATGGGGCGCAACTACGCCCGCTCGGGTCGTATGGCCTCCTGATCCAGCTGTACTTGTGACACTCTGACCTGTGCTGTCCCGCTCTCGTTGCAACAAAAGTAATTCCTTCTCACTTTCCATTTCCAGCAATCTTAGCCTTGTTTCCTCTTCCTTTCTATGCAGCTGCTGCTCAGCCTCCTCCTTGCGCCGAACGCGCTCTGCGTTGCGCTCTTCCCTGCGTTGCGCTCTCTCCCTCTCAACCCATGCAAACAATTCCTTGCCCTCTAAACCAAACTGTTTCCCCTGTTCAATCAACTTCTCAACCTCCGAATCCGCCATCGCTCAAAAACAAAATAATCGTAGCACCCTACTCTACTTGAACGTTAAGAGCTCAGTCCGTCCACCCAAACTGGGCACTTGGCCGACCGGTCCTGTCGCGGACGCCAGTTATTGTCACTGTCGCCCCCGCCTGGAGGTTAGAGGCGCGATTCCCCCTTGACGGTTCGCCCGCCGGCCCTCTACAACGACTGAGAACAATATTTATTTTTGTTGAGGCCGGTCAGCCCGCGCGGTTGGCACGTGTGCCCAAGTCGGGGAAGAACGGAATGAGCTCAGGCGGACACATATAGATTGAACACTGAACAATATATTTACTTAAAAAAAACAAAATAGAAATATAAATTCCAAGGTTTGGCACAAAGGCAAACAATACACAACAAAAGAAAACCCCAAAGCTCCACACGGAGATTCAACCAAAAGAAACAATAAAGTAAACGGTTGGCGCGCTACAGCAATACAAAATTAAGACAATGAAATCAAGCAACCAAAACCACGGACGGAGAGCAAGTCAAAATAAAACGTCCGCAAAAGTAAAGTCCGAAGTGTACGGACGGGTCTCACTTAAATTTGGTGTCGAAGGGTGTCGTCGGGCTCTCGGCGGTGGTGAGCTGACAGGAAGACGGCGGCGGTGACGATGAAGAAGACTCAGAAGATATCGCGTTGCCGGGCCGCCATTCCCGCCGACTTCACCCCGCAACCACGAACGTCTTGCCCCTTTGAAGACCCAAAAGCTCTGCCCTCGACTCTCCACGAAAAACCGTCCCGACCGTGGCGGCGTATTTCCCGCCTATGTCGGCGCCGAATGCACCGCCGAAGGAAAGCAAAGAAAAAGCAAACAAAACAAGGTTTCGTCTTCCCGTTTCCGGTCGCCGCAACCCCAGGTGGCTCACCGGAAAAGCAAGTCGCCGCAACCCGAGCCCATCGGCAGGTCGCCGCAACCCGAGGCGGCCCACCGAACACGGCAAGCAGCACAAAAAGACAAAGAAAAAAAGATCGCGGGAGAGTCGGCCGGCGCCA